>CABFOW010002486.1:0-73379 GCA_902141385.1 Timema californicum | reverse complement strand
TGAGGAAGTGGAGGTTGAATGTGTGAAAGTTTTGCAAGGGTTTACTAGTGTTATGTTAATATTTTAATTAAAATGCGTTTACATTAACATATGAGTGGTTGATATGGTAAAGAAGCTTAATTTACATTTGTGATGTAAGAACTAGGACAAACAAAAACAAAGCTTGAAGTGAAAAATAAAATAAAAATATGGTTTGGTGAAAGAGTTATTTCAGTTAAGCATTTGTTTAAGGTAAAGCATTCCCCCATGTCAGATAATGCTGTATAAAAATAAGTATTGTACTAGGTTTTCACTCAAACAGCACAAATAATATATCCAGAATTTTATAGTGGTCAATAAAAAACATTGCTGTATAAAACTTTAGCATGTAGTACAACGACGCTGGTCAACCATGATAAATGTAAAACAAATGACAATCCTAACCAGTGGCGCCTCGTAGCTAAAATTAGTAGGGGTGCTGCTCCAGACACTTTTTAGCCTTTGTTTTAAAATTTTTTAAAAGGGGGAAAAACATGTATAAAAAGAAAATTTATTCAGGAACTTGATAAAATCTTAACAAAAAAACCCAAACATTCTTACTTACTTTAACTAATTGTTACAGTTCAAGCTTGATCTATTCATTTAAAAATTAAATCCATTCTTCTTGTTTTAATTTGCGCAAAAAGTTCAATAATTTTTTCCTTGATCTCTTGATGACAAATGAGGAAATTTTTTCTCAATTGAAAGTACTGCAAGCACATTTAGTCTTTCTGTTAAATAAAAGAACCGAAAAAAAAATGAATCAAATAGAATAGCTGGAAGCAGAATAATAATCAAATTTTACACTCTTCTACACTTGTTCACATTCAAGAATATGGTACATGGTTTTTAAGCACAACACACGCTGAGTAAAAAAAAACTTCCCCCATCACGCTAGACCCGGCACTGCGAGAGCAACAGTTGTGCTCTCTCTACCTGGCAGTCCCGCCTTCCTCCCCACCCCCTCCTATGTGCGCATGCGCACAACAGTCAAACACCATGTTGCTGGCACTGTGAAGTGCACAGTTCCATACAAAGATTTTTGTATTTTTCATAAACTGGGTGATGGCTACTGAAGTACTGACATTAAGCTTAAGGAATATATATTGCACTACAAAAATAAAGAAAGAATTAAAGAAAAAAGGACCCATTATATTAAATGTTATCGATAATATCAAGTGGAAATAGGGGGTGCTGCAGTTCCGAAGTGCCTATACACGAACCGCCACTGATCCTAACCCTTTCCATCAGTATATCAGAACTATGATCTAAGTAAAGATGGAACTAATGTTGCTATGTAATTTAAGATTATTTATGAGATTTCTTAACTTTGTAGGCTTTGTTTAGTTTCTAAAAAAAAAGAAATTCATAGAGAATACATATTTAAAAAAACAACAGATAACACATGTTTGAGAGGAATGTCTGGGAACTTTTGCACTTCCCTTGGTGGAGTCAATCTCGCATAAAAGAGGTGAGTATATTCACATGGCTACAAAACTTTTTATTATATAATTCAGACTTTTCCAGGTTTACCAGACAGCATTTTAAAAAAGAAAAAAAAGATTCTCGAATTAGCCATTTTACAATTATTCTTGATGAGTGGCAATTTGTTCCATTATTACAATGATCACATATTTTTGAAAACAATCCTCACATCTAATAAATATCAGCATTTAATTATTCTAAGTTATTTTTAAAGTATTTAATGTTTTATGTATTATTTGTGCCGTCGTGTAAATGTGTTATAAAACAAACACTGTACAACTATCTCAAGTTAAGGCTAAGGCAATTCATTTTGTTGGTATCAAGAAACAAAATCTTTCAATTTTGTTTAAATATTAAGGTGCAGAATTAGCCAAGTATTTAAATTCTCTGACTTTGGCAGTTTTACCCATTTTCCCCGTCTGTAGCAACCGAGATTCCACATGAATCTTAATTCAATTATTTTTATAATCCATATTTAAATTACAATATTTTCTGATACATTTTAAGTATATGACTAGATTCATGGGTTTTAAGAAGCAGATAAAACCACTTAGAGAAATTGGAATAATTCGGTTAGCCAAAGGCCTATATTTCAAATTAAAGTTCAAATATTAATTAATTCTAATCTTAATCAAACACAATTACATTGACAAAAAAGCTTTATACTCAACAGAGTAAAGATAATGCTAATAATAAAGTGTGGAAAAAAAGAGTGTTGAACCAGAACAGGAGCTGATAATCGAAATTTAGTTATTTTTTTAGGAACCGGAACCCTAAAAACACTATTTTGAAGAACCAGAATTGGAACCGCTAACATTTTTTAGGGTCATAATAGTTCTTAAAGGTTCCTAGTTTTACTGAAATGTATATAATAATAATATTTAGCACCGCGTCTTACTACCCGTTCAGGTTATACGCTTAAGTACTAACTACGCTAATGGATTAGGAATTGGGAAGGTTGAATAAGAGGAAATGAACCTGCATTTGTGTGGAGGGAGAGTGGAAAACCATTTATGAAAAACCACCCCAAGTTCACCTGACCGAGATTCGAACCTCAATCTCCCCGTCCTCAGGGGTCGAGCTCAACACGACAAGCGCGTTAGCCAACTACGCCACCGAGGCGGGTGAAATGTATTTAATTTTGACAAGTTGTACACTTATTATTTTCTTTCCTTAGATTAATTTAATTTTGAAATGTTGTGTTTTCCCTTTTTTCAGTAAGTTCTGAAAGGGCTTGATATATTTTAGTTTACTATTTTGTTTGAAACCTCTTTTATAAGGTGAATAGAAAAGCGTTAATAAGCCCTAAGCAATACAAGAAATCATATCTTTCGGACACTTAGTCTAAGCCTTAGTACTTCCTGGTTGTTGGTTGAACAGCTCATATTAGAGGGAAAAGGGAGATGGAGGGGGGGAAATGCAAACTTAAAATTCTATCACTCAAGTTTAAATTAAGAAGTAGCTCAATGAATGTGTTCCTTGTGTACAGTGCAGAGGTGATTATTTTTGTTTGTCAGTATGCCTAAGTGGTTTCAATAATATTATTGATGGGGTGTGTTAAAGACAACTCAGTTCATAAGTTTTTTGACTATGAGATTGACGGTGACAGATCAAGATGCAAATTAGACAGATGCACTATTGTTATTAAGGTATGTTAATAACTTTTTTTAATCTAGCATTACTTTTAATCCAGAGTGTTATTTTCAAAGTGGTTTTCCGCTCTACTTCCATGCAAATGTGGGTACATTTCCTCTAAATATAAAAATATAGCTTCCCTCATTCATTAAAAAACTATTATAGAAATTAGTACATTAACGTAGCCTGAATGGATAGAATGCTAAAAAAAATTAAATCAAGGAACCAGAACCGCAGCACTATCAGGGACCAAAAAGAAGTATAACCTTTATTGTGCTCTAACTGAAACCAGAGCTGAAACCTTTAAAATGTTTGTTTAGAGAACAGGAACCAGAACTGATAAAACTTTTGGTTCAAATCCCTGGTGAAATGACAGATTCTTAAATGAATGGTTGGTAGTATATAATTAACCTTGTTTATTTCAGTATATCTCAGAATTTTTACCATATTAACTTCTTAACTGTTACTGTGGCTGTTTCTGGTTAAGGAGGTTTTTTTTGACATTACATTTAAAAAACTGTATTTGATACTTTAGGTGTAACCAAGTTTCAAAAATATTTTTTGGTTTGTTGTGCTTGAAACACAACACAAGGTGACAGCTAAATCAACTATGTGCATATGACGCAAATGTGTGCCTTGGATATTTTATTGGTTTTTAGGTACACGTACGTACAAAATATACAAATTTAAAATCTAATTATAAAACATTTTTAACCCATGATTCCAAACAAGTTGCAGGGAAACCAGCACAGATCTCACAATTGTAAATAGTTTAAGTTTTGTGAATATAATCAGCCCTATTAGCATTCTTTTACTATTTGGTCCAGTTTTGCACTGTAGCAATTTTTTTATTTAGATTCAGCTTTGTCTGATGGTGGTTATAGTTATTTGATTACCGCTAAACAAGAATATTAGTGAAACAAATAGCCGAAACTATTGTTAATGCATTTTAGTGGGGATAATCCCTCTAAGATATCATATTCTGAAAATTGAAAAATGACACGGGAATCAAACCCGGGACCTTCGGCTTACTACGCCAATGCTCTTATCACTGAGCTATCCAGGATTCATCCCGGATTCCAGGTCATTCTTCACTCATAGTTTAAGGCTGAGTCTAAGATGGACGTGCGGAAGTCGTCAGCTTATAAACATGTGATTATATAAGATCACAGCCATCAGCCATCCTGGATAGCTCAGTGGTAAGAGCATTGGCGTACTAAGCCGAAGGTCCCGGGTTCGATTCCTGTGTCCGGGTGTCATTTTTCAATTTTCAGAATATATTAGTGTTAGTTTTTTTCCTGAATAATTTCCATACAGATAATAAGCTTTGTTAACCATTTAAAAGAGGCTCTAAGCTTTTTATTATTATATTAACAATTTTTGATTATTATTGGGTCTCTTCCAGACTAATTCCTATATATAATTTATTCATTTTGAGATTGTGAAATATACTCTCAAATGTACTGTGCAAGAGCAGTGTCTGCCATATTTATGTTTTTTAACTCTCTTCAGTTTGCCTTGTGAGGCCATGTATTTTTTAATTAACCTCTATTGTTTTACCTTGAATATATAATTACAATTTTTCTTAAACTTGCAAATGTTCCTATTTTATGTTATATTAAATTTCTTATAAATTCCTCCCACCCTCTTCCTAGCTATTGTGGCCTCTAGCTGTTAGAATTGAAGGTGTAGAATGATACCATCTGAGTTATTGGCAAATATATTAATACAATTTTGTGAGCTTTTGTTGTAATGAGATATTACATAAGTTTTAAGGCAATAATTCTCTAATGCCATAGAGTAAGTAAATAAGTAAGTCTCTCAAAACAGTATGATCTCTTTTGTTCAACATCTTAGGGGAAATGTTTGTACAGCAATGATCTATCATTTTAGATTCAATAGTCAATATTTACCTATTTTATTGGTCAAAATTTATGAGGAACTTGTGGCAATGCGATAAACATAAGATCTGCAACCCCTAGTAAAATATCAAAAATTTAACCAGAAGTCAACATTTTAATATAAAGTGTTGACCTTTGGGGACCCAATATCAATATTTTTTATTTGTTCAAATATAAAAATGAAGATGTTAATGCTTTAACTAAATTATAAAATTTAAAACAAAAAATAAAAAAATTATTTACATAATTATATCGCAATTTATGCTCAGTTTTTCTAGTGTATATTATATTATTTCATTTACATGTATTACGAGTTATAAGTAAATACCTCAATTTTTGAACAATAGAGCGTGAAAGTCTGTGCGGAGTTCCATACCATTTATTTTAATTTAGCAGTTAATACATATTTAACATGTTTTTCCTATTTGTAATAAGAGTTCCTGTACTGTGAGTATTTTTTGGCAATAATTGTTTACACAAGTCAAAACTATTGCAAGAGTTATCGACATACAATAAATTGCCACTACCCCTTCCTCCAATAGGGGCAATACCATATTTGCTGCAGGACCTTTTCCACCTAAATCTTCCAGCATGCCTATATAAATATAATGAAAAATTGACAATTAAACCAAAAGTCTGTCAGAATGTAAAGTTTAACTCACACCTCTTATTTTAGGTAGAGCCTGAATAAAAGGTCATAAATAAAACATATTATTATTATTACTACCCGTTTGGGTTATACGCACTTACGTTAATGTGTAATGGTAGGGTGATAGTGAGATGAAATGGAGGACCTACAGTTTAACGTGGAATTTGAACCACATTGGAGGCCTGGCATTCCCCAAATTCACAAGTTGTGATTAATACATGTCTTGTCAGAGGTGAAGGAAAGGTTTGGTAATCAGATAAATCTGTGCCGGGAGCGAGGATTGAACCCAGGACCCCAGCAAAGAAGTCCGACACTTTACCCCTAGACCACCAGGTCACCAATAAAACATAATAAAACCATAGACTTGCCTAAGGACAAATTTTTGCCTTCAGTGTAAATTTTAACTATTTTGTTAATAAAATGATCCAATGACTTTATTTTACAGATTCAACTGAAAAGATTTTGTTTTATCAGTAATTTTACAAAATGAAAACAATCCAGTATAATTAAAAACCCATCTTGACTCATATAGTCAGAGGAAAAATGCAAATTAAATAATCAATCTTTTTTCCAGTCATCCTGCAATATGTTTATTTTAATTGTGTCTGTATGTAACACCAGCCCAATAAACGAAGTAGCTCCGACAGGGCACACCCTCTTGAAATCCACAATTTTTCTGTCAATCTCCTTGATTAAAAATAGATCTTGGTAAGTTCTGTAGCTATCAGCTCATAAAAATTATTAATTGTTAAGAACTTAAAATACATAAATGGAGTGCTATCAGCTGAGGCCAGTATTAGCAAGACATTTTACTTTATAAAGTTGATATTTTTATATGGGTTAGACCATCTTGATAATTTATAGTGCTACTCTCAGGTCAGAATTTCTAGGTCGTTATTAGTTATATCTTCTTCAGAAAAAGAATCTTTAATGCCATCAGAAACGAAAAAGTCACTGTCGGAGCCACATGCAAAATCTTCATCATTGAAACATAAAAAAGTTAATCCAATTTATTCTTATGTATAAATTCTTTTAAGGTAATTAAGTACTTGCTGCATTTCACCCATGTTGTACAAGGGTCCTATAGATAAATAAAATCAAAATGTTCAAAAGAAAGTGATTTATAAAATTCTTAAAACAAGCTAATGAAGATTCAAACCTCCAGCTCCTAGAGCAGACTTAATTCAGAACAAAATAAACTTACCCGCTGCACATTTGCAGTGCAAAAATTTCTAAAAATGTCCAAGAACAAGATTTGTGGAACTATTACATGTTCACGAAGCCATGATCCTCCAAAAGCAATGCACACTTCATATTTAACATAGAAAAATTAGAATCACACTGCTGCTCATGCATGTTGTCAGTGCATTTCAATATATGCTAATGATGCATATGTGAATTGTTGTGCAGTGAAAATGTTAATACAAGTGTCTGGGTAGACAATAAACAAATATTCCATATAAAGTGACTTACCGAAACAAAGTATTTGCCAGCACTATTCTGCCTTAGTTCAATAAGAACAAGCGCATCATATGGTGGACACTGAGGATCAAACACTCCAAGAGTGTTTAAAAAGTTAGCAACAGTTGTATCATGGCCGGAGTAAACAAACATTTTTCTATCGGGGATTAATCTGTTTTCAGACTTCTTTTTCATGTTTGAAACCATTTCCTCAAGAAGTGGACCTGAGGAAAATCATAGATAATTATTGTATTTGTAAAATTAAATCTTAACAGATATTTGAATAGTGACCTACCTACAGCTATCCACGCTATTTTTTTTTAAAATTATCATATATATTATTTGATGATTAATTTAAACCAATACACAACAAATATACTAATATATGAGTCCAAGCTAACACACCTGAGTTATTAGCACATTCAATTCCAATTTATAATGTTTTGTACTAACTATTTGTGTTCAACTGTTTTCAATTGACTTTTCTAGCCAGGATTAAAACTTACACAAAGAGGTGAACATTGCACAAATAGTAATCATTTTGTAAGGCAATATTTTGTTTTATCTTCAGGATACTTCAAATTAATATAAAATAAATTTCCATCAGGATGCGTAAACTGCAAATTTAACTTTCAAATTACTCCAAACTTATTAGATTTTCTTTTAAGAACATTATTAACGCTGGAATTTATTCCCAGAGGAGAAATTTTCCTCATAAGCTGTATGCAGTAAAGATCTGTCTATACCTCACACTCAGTTTACAACCAACCCCCTTTACTCATGGGCATGCAGATTAAGGTGTTATTCTTGCTTTATATGGTTTACATTAAGGGGGATACCAGGGTTCAAATCCCAACAGGGTGTAACAAAGTGTATTTTCTAAATGGTTCCCCACTCTACTTACACAAAAATGTGGGTACATTACCTCTAAATTACTACTTTTCTCACCCCTAACCTATTAGTGTGAATTTTCATATGATCTGGATGCATATTAAGATGTGGAAAACCAAAATAAGTTAAGCATTTTTTATTTACTGGCTTATTAAATGAATATTTTTTATACATATAGTCAAACATAGCTTACAAACTACAGAGCCTAGGAATGCATGCCAAATATTATACACACAGCTCTAGCTCATAGATAATTGGATTGCACCAATCTTGTAATAGATTGGATCGCTGGCGACGGGAAAAGCGAGGATTGAAACCCGATCAGGTTTAATAAAAGTGGTTTTCACTAAATAAATTTCCACTCTTTCTACACCCAAATGCAGACAATTTACTGTAAATTATACATTTATCACCTCTGCCCCAATAGTGTAAATATGTGGATAGCCCAAATAAGTAGCAAGACATGGTGTAGAAATAAACTATTTAGTGTAAGATGTATTTTGTACTTTTCTAGTATATTTCTTTCAACGTCACAAACTTTTATTTTAAATTATTTTATGAAGCAAGTGATGGTGGAATATAAATAAAAACGGAACTTCTCCCAGTCATAGTCAAAGAACCTTTAAAACTGCATGACACTTAGACCTTATGTGCAAGAGCAAGAAAGGGTGTCAGCAAGGAATGTAAGAAAGCTTAGTTAAAACTCTCCAATATTTGAGGAAATAGGCAAGAGCTAGTGTGCAAATTCAGGAACAAACAATCACTAAAAAGGGAAACATAGAAACCAGTGACCTGAGTGGAGGAAGAGAATGTTATAAGTAAAGTATAACCTCATTAAATCAAACACAAATAATTTGAAATGGAATGTTTAAAAATAAAAAATGTCTTATGTGTTTTAACTATATGCCTAAGTACTAATTACACTTAAGTGTTAGGGATAAAAAAGGGTTGCATTTATAGGAAGTGTACCTGCATTTGTATGAAGGGAAAGTGGAAAACCATTTAGGATAAATCCCCTCAGTACACTAGATCAGAATTTGAACTCTTATCTCCCTGCCATGGGCAGTAAAGTCTATTGTTAGAGTGAAGCTTTAGACCATTAGGCTACCAAATCAGAAGAACTGCATGTTTCCCTAGCAAAATGCTACTATCAGTGCAGAACTATTGGGTTAGTTTTCAATTCCTATAATCTATTTGAAATAATATTTAATTACATGGATATAATGAGGTGTATTAGAGAGGATTGACACTGTAGCTTTCCTTTCTTTTTCCCTCATACTTTTCTACTCCCACTTCCTGTTCTTCTCCCTTTCCCTTCACAGTCATTCCTTCTCATTCCTCAACTACCCAATCAACCCTGTCAAAGAGCGGTTGGGGAAGATCTAGTCTTGTTCTATCTCAAGACTTCATTCTTTACCCACACTGTGTATGGATTTTTAAGAATTTTTTAACTGGAATAAGAGATAGTGACTGTATTTTTTAAGTTTCACTATTATAATCAATTACATTATCATATTTTTATGTGCGTGCAAGTGTTTTGGAGGGTATTTATAACTGTGAGAACGCATAAATTTTAAACGTTCACGATGCCTCCAGTACATATTTATTAAAGTTGTTGATCATGAGAACTAGTCAAAGTAAAATTATGTTATTTTTAAGCAAAATCCCAAATGTTTATCGGAAGTTACCTTCAATTTTCAATTAATGAAGTTCTACTTATTCCTATTTTTAATTATTTGAAACATATTTATTGTGAGTTACCGGTATGCATTGCAGATGACGCTGCTAGTGAAGATCACACAGTCCCAGTGAACGTTACAACAAGAGTTTTTTTATTTTTATCATAAACCAGAAACATTAAATGGTTACTACCCTAAGAGAGTTCATTTTTTTTATCTTTTCCCAAAGGATAGAGATATAAAAAAAGTCACCAATGGCAAGGCCCAGTTTTGCCCTAGAAGGAAGAGGAACCGTATAGAGATGATCCAGCCATCAGCTCAGATTCAAACCCCTTCTTAAATATACATGTTTGTAATAGATTATACTTCTGCCAAGCAGGACCATGGGTGAATTTGGTACACCATGGTTTTGGGAATATACTTGGGTAAATGTCCAAGACATATGGTGATAAACAGTAAGGGGTGTTACTTCATCATTCTCAACACCTCTATTAACCTCTGTGGACAACAGGAGTTAGTGTATGACTATTCTATAAACAATCCTGCAAATTGTTTTTTCTTCTCTTTTTCACCCTCCTTATCAATATAAAATAAAAAGTTTTATATTTTTCTAATTTGTTTGTGATGTTAGTAATACCATCTAACACATAAAAATATAGTACCGATACACTATTATGACTTGTGCATCTGGAGCATTTTTCTTCTTTTCTTTCAACTTAAGTGTGCTCTGTTAAAACAAAAAGTGTTTACATGTTAATAACAGAGAGATAAACATACCTGACTTCAACCTCTTAAGAAGTGTAGTTTTGGTTGGAACAACAAAATCTAATTCTGCTAAAGGTTTCATTTTATCTGGATACACCGATTTAGTCCATTCAGGTAGTGTAAAGTTATATTTTTCCTATAAACAAAATATATTTATTAATATAGAGGCTTTACAATAATTAAAGAACTGCATTTTATGTTTTACAAACACCTTTACACACTATACTATTTTCTAGGTTATAAGGCCCCCTTGAATGTACTAAGGAAAACAAAACAAGGTCTATATTTAAAACATATATTTTTAGACAAAAATATTTAGAGCAATAATATCATGTGCACACACACACGCACACATGCACACGCACGCACACACACACATATATACAGACATTGAATGGTCTAGTTAAGCCAGAAAATGATTGCAGGTCAATTTCAAGCTTGCTATCGAACAAACTTTGATTTAATAAATGCACTTCTTCAAAAATAAGTTTAATAATAAGTTGTAATTAGTTTAGAGATTCAATAATTATTTAATTTATTTGACTACTAATAATGATATATCATTAGTCACCAAAATCAAGGAGTTTTCACAAACCCTTTGAAAATGACCTGTCGGTAGCTTTGATAATTTGAAATTTTATACAAACTATATTAGATTGTGTTCAAAATTTATTTTAGTAAATTATTAATATATCTAAAGTCAGAGAGTTGGTAACTTTACTGGAAAGAGGAGAGACTCAACAGTATTTTGGAGGCACAGTAAATCATTAATCTTGGTATATTAGTGCAATTAAGAAATAATAAAAAAATTTCTAACTTTTATATTGCTTATGCTATTTTTAGGTTTTGGAAAATATTCTTGTGATTATAAAATGTTAAGAGACTTCTCAGAACTATTGCCAGTATAGCTATTAAGTAATTTCACATGCTAATTCCCTAATAAAAAAATGAAACAAAATATATATGGGCTTTAAACACTGACTTGCTTCCATTGAGTATGGCTTGCACAGTTTGCTTTTAATTTAGTATTTTCTTGATACAAAATTTTTTTTTTTTAAATATGCCAAAATCAGAAATTTAAAGTTCACTAAGTTATAAGTGAGGTCATACACTATTTTAGCTTTAAATAGAATAATCATTTTAAGAACTCTTCCCTCAACCCCAAAAGGTAGCAGGTTTATCGTGCATGGTTCCACTCTGGTGTAGCACACAGATTCTTAAATTGTGGGTCGCAGCCCCTCAGGGGGTCACAGAAAAGATTCTGGAGGTCACAGGACATTGAAAAACTATGTGCAACCACATATTTGAGAGTCAGCTTTATTAACATTAGTTGTAATAAAAAAGCAAGGTTGGCATATTTAAAACAAAGTTTTAAACAACATGCAACAAACTGTTTAAAACAATATCCATCGATTAAAACCAGTTCCAAACGAAATGTTAAAAATTGTATGTTTTTAACATATTTTTTAAAAATAATATATATATATCCTTTTTTGAGTGTTTTATTTTGTTCCAATTGTTTACAATATATATAAATTATGTTTGCCTTATATTCAAGCCTTTTATATATATCACCAAGTCATTACACCAACTAAGGCCAGTTCATTAAATGTTTTGGTTGTTGACTGCACAAAAAACACAAACAAGTTTGGCAGCCTCTGTCCCTAACTTGTTCCTAACTATACCATGCACAAATTCGAAGCTGGCAAAAAGTCGTTCAATCCCAGCACTATGTAGTTGTTGTGCCAGGCTCTAAGTTACATGACGAGTGCTCTTATCCAATGCCACTTATCATACTACAGGTTTAATCTCCTTCAGTGTTGTAGAACTCAACAATTATTCCTAGAAAGATGAACATTTTTCCTTGTACTTAATTAGATCAGAAATTGAATCCTGATGGGAGGCTTCAGCATACTCCAAAGCAGAATTATGTTGCTCCTCATTGAATCTCTCACCTAGAAAGCGTGGGTCCACGAGGTTTGCCAGAAGACTAGCATCAGTTATAGCAGTGTTGAACTGTTTCATAGAGTATTTTAAGTTGTTGTGTGACAGGGAAAACAGCCTCAAAGTGCCCATCACATATTCAAAGCCATCTTAAAGGTCAGACAAGTAGTGTGATCTGTGAGTGGGAAGAGGAGTTAGCAAACCCTCCAACCTCCCATGAAACACCTGGTGGCGAGGGAGCCCCTGGACAGTTTACCTACTCCACCGCTAGAATGCGGGGAACCAGACTGAACCAAAATTTCCATAAAGACACTTTAATTGAATAAGGAATAAACTTTAATTTGTGGACATGTATGTTTAACCATCCCCATTATGTAAACTAAATATACTAGGCTAAGAAAATGCATAACAATATATAAATAAGTTAGTAAATAAGACAATCAAACATAGTAAACAAAATGTGAACTTAGAATAAAGACATTCTAGACATAAGGAATATTTTTTAAAACCAAAGTATCTGATCCAAGCTGATCTATTCAGACTCTGAATAAAGTCAGTCAAGGAAATGACCTCTTCTTATTCAGACTACCTGCCTCCGTCCCTCCTCTACCTCTTGTGCTACAAAACATTCGTGCTGCCCCTTCTTCCCATCACATACTGCTCACAACACATTCTGGCAGCCACAAACCTTACCCTTCATTCCACCGCAGCTACACTATTCACCACCCTCTTTTTTCTCCCTGTTATCATGAGCTCGGAAACTCCTCTCCCCTATCGCCAGAAATGAAAACGAGGCCTGAGAAGAAAGATCCGTGCTGAACCATACGCCTCGTTCAAAATTCTCTGGGACCCTCTCTTCTTTCATCCCTTCCCAAGCCCTGCAACCTTCCAAGCCTCACCACCTACAAGCTTGAACCCTTCCCCCCTCTCTCTTCACTGTACGAAGACGCTACCTACAAGGGACTTCAAGCTGTTGATCCCCGGGAGACACACATCCACTGCTTGAACAATCCCAAACTACAGGCCAAACACCTGTCAGTAGGTTTTGACGCCTCACTTCCTACCGCTCCCTTTTTACCTGCTCACCACCACTACCAGTTTCATCGAGCCAACCTTCTTACTCACCAATAAAGGTCTTACAGCATTTTCCACTTCACATACTGCAAGGAAGAAATCCCCCTCGTGGTCTGGAAGCATGCCTCCTCCAAGGACCAACATTTTAGATGCTATACCATTTCGTGACTAACTGAACAGGAAAAAAAAACTTTGACAACAGTTACCAACTCACCAGTCCTCTCACCGAAATCGCTCTCCGTACAGAACACAAAAGAGCCAAACCCCCAACCTTATCTCTGTTTCAACCCAGTCAAACCACCAGGCTCCTTGAGAAGCACGAAGCAGTGAGCGGCTATAAATTCAGGCCAGACAAACACACTCAACACCGACCGAGCAAACCAAAGCCACAACAAAGTCATTAGAGTTCTCATTTTTGAAAAAAATTGTGTAGATCAAGCCATACCTCAACTGCATCTCCAATGGTGCAGTCATTAGGTTGCATCTTATCTAGAGAGACTGAGACCATTTTGCGTTTTTTGAGATAGTCTTGTAGCGTTTATTGTATACAGCTACAAGATCAAAAGAAAAACAATAGAACTGGACACTATTATTTCAACAACGCCTGTGATGATATTGGGTAAAACTCACCTAGGCCCCATTCTGTTGCTGTGCCTTCCTAGCCGACTCCCTACGAGGACCACATATCTCGATAAACATTACGCATGGACTGGCTGAGCGAAGATTGGAGACACCTCAACAATGAAACTTTGCAGGGCATGCTGGTAAAATCTATGACGTGCCGGCTTGAGAAGGTGGCGTGATCTAATAATTTTGTTCTGGAACCTCCTCAGTGCCGCTCGATGCTTCTACCCCCGTCTCATTACCCTTTCCCTCTCTCCTTTGTTTCTGTTTTTCCTGGTTTATGTTACCCCTCTTTCCCCCCTCTCCGAGCAACTATCTTCAGATATATACTGGTGCAGGTACATTTGAAAGATCACTCTTGACAGGATACCATCCTTGGACACATTTAGGTGTTCAGAATTATGTAAGGTATAAATTATTTTTCGGCGTTTATAATTCTAAATTTCTTTTCGGCCAAAATTAGTAATATTAAATGTAGACTTCCAATATTGTAGGTTTTCCTTTCTTTCTTTTTTTGTAAGGATGGCTTGTTATTTGTCTGATCCTTTGAGACGTGGTAGTTAAAATAATAGTATTACTATTTTTTTAATAGTCCATCAGACTACGATGAATATAAAATATTCTATTAAAATAATTGTTTCTAATGCAAAGTCCCTGTTGGACTTGCGTTTTAATGCTTTTTTTTTATTATATGAGAAATTCTATAAGAACCAGACAATTTTGAGAGATTTGTCTTTCAAATCTCGTTGACTTAAAATAGTATTTTATAAAAATATTTATAGTGCGTCTGACTTAAGACATTAATTATTGCTTTTATTAGATTTTTTGCTGTTATTACTTTGTCTAACCTGAGACGTTAATTATGGCAGTCGTTAGATTTTTCACTATTATTATTATTATTATTATTATTATTAATCCAAAATTATTTTTTCTCAATAGCTCTTATAAGGTCTTATAGGTCATTGTATCCATAGCGCCAATTCTAGATTTGTCGAATTCGACTTTTATCATAAAAGAAAAGATAAACTCAGAGTTATTTAAGAAAATCCTTTATCAATAATCTATAACTAAGAAGTTCTCCCTATAATTTCTAAATTTTACAATATTCTGATTTAGTTTTTGTATATTGTTACTGCTTTTAACCATACTTTAGTTTTTTGTTATTATTGCTATTTTTATTATTATTTCATTAATAACTTTTTTTATAACTATTTATCATTATATAACATTATTTAGCCATTTTTGTTCATCTTATTTTCTCATGTAAATATATGTATTTGTACGGTACTTGTGTACTTTCAGTGCTGGCCTGTTATAGGTCCTACGACTGTTGGCCAGCACTATAATAAAGGAAATTGAAATTGAATTATGTATAAAGTTTATAGCCAGCCTGACGTGAAACGTTATTTATTGCAGTTATGAGTCTTTGGCTGTCATTGTTGTCATTATCTATAAATATTTATAGTGCGTCTGACTTGAGGCGGTAATTGATGCAGTCATTAGTCCTTTTATATTTTTATTATGTTAACTTTTGCAGTCTGTATGACACAAAGTCTTTTATCTTGGCAATCGTTAGCTGGTTTGTAAGTGTTATTGTGCATGAAGACTCAGTTCTTTGAGGAATCCTCTGACTTATGTGTTTATTATGGACAAATATTGAAACCCATCAGAATTTTAAAATTAATATTAAGAGGGTTTATTATGAAGTCCATTGTTTACACGAATAATTTGTTATTATCAAAAAAATTGGGTTATTGTTAGAACCCCTAGCTATTGCATTAATAATTTTTCTTATATATATAAAATTCTATTTATTTTAATTTATTATATCTGTTATTTATAAATAAAACATTGCTGAACTTATTCTAATGTTTCTCTCAAATCTTTCTTCTGCTAGGTTCCTATGTCAAACTATCTCTTAAGTTTTGAGTAACTTATATTTTGTAGAATGGGTTTTGGGGAGGCTTAAGACAGATATGCCAGAGTGATGTGCCTTACGATTGTCCTATTGGCTCCTCTGCATTTATTCTTTTTTTATTTTTGTTGATTATTTATTGCGTATCCGCCTTTATTCTTGGGAGAATAAGGGTGAATTTACCGTCTTGTGCATTCTTTTTCAAATTGATATTGCTCACTTTGCACTTACACTTGGTTCAGTGGCAGTTCGATTTTCAGTGCAAAACTTAGCAATGATGTGCCAGTTGTCTAAATAGAATTCTATACAGTCGGCTAGAGAATTCCAGCAAACATCTGTAGGAAGAGCAGCTGTTCCACCTGCTTGTTTGTACTTAGCTGCTGAAAAGTGTGGAATGCCAGGCCTCCACCGTGGTTCGGATTCCACGTTAAGCTGTATGTTCTCCATTTAATCTCACAATCACCCTACCATTACACATTAGCGTAAGTGCGTAAAACCCGAACGGGTAGTAAAATGTGGTGCTAATAATAATAATAATAATAATAATAATAATAATAATAATATAATAAAGCAATAAGTAGAAATTTATCTATAATTTATCTATAAGGTCAACTAATTGTGTGGCAAACAAGATATACCAGAGGGGGGAGGGGGAGGGGGTGGGGGGTGGTCGGTCGGTCCTCCCCATCCCTTAGGTACCACCCACCCGAATCTCGACTCCCTAGTCCGAGCGGTTCCCGAGAAAGGTTTAGGGGGGGAGGGGGGGGTCGGTCGGTCCTCCCCACCCCTTAGGTACCTCCCACCCGAATCTCGACTTTGAAGGGTGATCAAAATAGAACTATCAGTAGCCCAAATAATATCAGGGGTATCAAAATGCTTAATCCAACATTTCACTCAATGTAAAATGGCTGAATATTTTTCCAGTATATTCAAGTATTTCCAGTATCAAAAATAAAATCAAGTATATTTCCAGTATTGATAGACACCCTTTTCATGCACATACATACAATTTTAAATGTACTACTGGCAGCAATAAGCCAAAAACCGAGTCAATGGTGGCTGCGTCATCTGATAACTCGTGATCTTAATTGACCAGCTATTTGTAGCAGACAATTTCTGTACATCCATCAAGGACCCTGCCTTAAAATATGAGTAAAGAATGGGTGTAGGCACAGGACAATTCCTGGATAGCTCTGTGGTTAGAGCATTTGCATACTAAGCCAAAGGTTCCGGGTTTGATTCCCATGTCAAGGTGTCATTTTTTAATTTAAAGAATAAAATTTAATCAACATTTTATTCATTGTAAATCTTTTAAATCTATTGTAATTTCAAAAATATATATTATAAAATTTTAAAGATTAATTTTTATTTACATAGCTAAGTATTAATATTATGTGTTTATTAAACTCAAGAGCAGCTAAGTACTCGCAGGATAGCCACAGAAATTTACTTTCATAATTCCCTGACTTTTCAAGGTTTTCTAGACCAATTATCATGTTTTACCTGTTTATATAACTGTAAACTACCAAGCATAACCAGTTTTATATAACTGTAAACTGCCAAGCATAGGTGGTCACTGGCCACCATGGTTGAACTAATATTTATCTGTGACCTGTACTGATGAGTAGGTTGACAAAGGTACCGAGACTCAAGTTGCGATCGAGAGTAATAAGAAGTTTTATCTGCAAAAAATGCATGTCCATGTCCTTCAAATTATCGTTCTACATCCCTAAAAAATGCTCAAAAACTAAATAGCTGATAGTATTTGTATTCACAATACATGACCTTGGGTAAGGGGAAGAAAATATTCAAAGTAACACAATCTGTCCAAGGTTTAGTATTGGTTTACTTACACTTAACCCCAAATGTTGTTTACAATATTAAAGATTTAACTTAATACAATATTGAGGTTTCACTTGTTTTGATTTAATGAAGATAATTACTAATTTCCTTGTTTTATGCTCAAATACCATGACTTTTTCTCAACTTTCAAATTCCCTGACTATTTTAGGTTTTCACTGTCTGTGGCCACCATGACTCAAGAATTTTGATAAGATCAATTGTGGTTGACTTGAATGAAAAGAAATTGAGCTCACACATATTTTTACCTCAATTAAAAGTATGTTGTAAAGATATTCTACATCTTCTACATTACTAATGTTTCTTCCTGTGTGATATGTTAAATAGGCATACAATTCAGCATTAATTTTATCCAAATCAATCATTTCTGGAGAATTTTTAAACCTGATGAGTTCTTCTTCATATGCTGGGCAAAGTTTTTTTGCAGCCAATAACTGAAAGCAACAAATAATGCATTTTTTAAAAAAAGATTTGAATTAAGTTATTTCTAAATAATAAATAAGGTTAAAATGTGTATATATATATATATATATATATATATATATATATATACGCACACACACATACAGTAGCCCCATGGCTTCTTTGGTGCTGACTGACAGTTCACAGCTGACGGCTTTGAAAAGTTACCAGACCAAATTATGTATCCTTACACCGAACCATATGATCTGCAAAAACATGTTTTTAGCAGCTGTCACTTTTGACGGTCAAAATTTAGGTGTATACCTAAATGTTGACTGTCAGAATTCAGATGTGAGCTGTCAGTCAGCACCAAAGAAGTCATGGGGCTATTGTACAAATATTCAAAGTAACAATGTGTCCAAGGCTTACTATTAGTTTACTTAACCTCAAATGTTGTTTACAATATTGAAGATTTAACTTAATGCAATATTGAAGTTTCACTTGTTTTGATTTAATATTACACACGCACGCACGCACGCACACACACACACACACACACACACACACAGATACCTATATATCCCTAGAATGATATAAATATAATAATAATGTATGTACACTGACTAGGTAATTTTATACAAAATTAAAATACTTTTTCCCAAGATTTAGTTGTGACAAGAGTCGTCATAATCCCTTAAAGCTGTGAATTGTGGGTCATCCTGAAGAGTCTGACCAGCCAAACTTGTTTAAGGCCTGTCACAGTTGATTTTTAAATCACTGTAGAGGGGGCTACACACCTTCTGCTTATCTGTGCTGTTTATCACGTGTGACATGTCTGAGCGAACTGCACAGTTTAGACCGGTTTTCACACAGATAAAAAGTCTGTGCATTTGGACCGTTTTGTGCAACGATAAACTGTGCAGTTTACACAGTTTATCATACAGTTTGCTCATTTTCTGTCTGGTTGTTGAACACTCATCATGTCTACGATCTCAAAAAAAAGATGCACTTTTAGCGTTTATTGATGGTTACAGGTCCCTTCTTCAGCTTTGGGATACCACCTCCGTAGCTTATTCTAACCACATTAAAAAGTGGCAGCCTACAATGTTTTAATTGAAAAGCTGAAACCTCTCAAGCCCAAAGCAACACTTGATAGTGTAGTGAAGAAAACTAATAACCTAAGATCAGTTTTTCGCAAGGAGAAAGTAAATGACTCAAAGAGATCGGGAGCTTCGGCTAATGATGTGTATGTTCCGAGTCTGTGGTATTTCGGGGAACTGTTGTTTGTGGTAGACCAGGAAAGTCCTGATGCTAGTGAGTCAACCTATGAACTGACCAATGAAAATTCAGTAAGTAAACGTGCAATAATGCATTATTATTATTATTGTTACATATTATCGTATGTTGCTGTTTCTCATACCAATTAGACGCTTGCTATGAGGATATTCCAGACTCCATGTTGAGCTAATTTTGATAGCAAACAGGCGGTAGGTTATGGATATAACTACTGGAATATCTTCTTAAAAAATTGTGCAAATAACAAGCTAGAACTATGGCATTGACCTTAGTTGGCAATAGATTGACGGGTTCTTGAAATATTGTAAATCAGGAAACTAAAATTCCAAAAAAAATTTCAACAACTTTTCTTCCTCTAGAAATGCAATAGTTAAATGCGCCTTTCATGGTTAAGCACAAAAAAGAATAGAGTTTCATGAAATTATCTTGTAACTGGAATGCATCACCCCCCACAAACACACATGAAGCAGTCTTGTTACTTCCTGGAAGGTGCTTCAGAAGTGGAATATTCAGTTCACCTTTTTTGATACTTTCGTAGAAATCAGTGTTTTTAATAATGCATCCATCAGAAATTCTTCCGTTTGTTCTAACATCAACCAACAAAGCTTCGTAGTTTGCATCAACTATTGCCATCAGAACAACTCTGAATGTTCCCTTATAGTTGAAGAAACGAGAGCCGGAATTTGATGTTTTTTTTATCTGAATAAGATCCCCGTCAACTGTACCTGGGCAGTGCGGAAATTGCCATTTTTCTTCGAAATCATGAACGATCTGTTTGCACTCTTCTTCACTTTGAGGAAGCTAAAATCAGAAATTAAAATCGTCATTTCGAAATTGGATGTTGCAATTTGTATTGATTTTTAAATTATTTGACTAATAAATTATCAAATTACAACACCACTTCGATTAACCATCACTCTTTTAACAGTCAGTTTTGGCCGGTTAATCCAAGGTGTGGGTATTTCCAAGGAATATATTAACAGGAAAAGAGAAAAATAATTATGTAACACAGAGTAATACAAAGAATAATTTAATTATGTACACACCTTAATTAGATAAAAAATAATTTGAAAAAGTTGAATAAAACTACTTTCAATTTACAAATTTATTGGTACAAAACAACTAAGTTGATCACATTCATAGGATCGAAATTCCGGAATTATTGTTCAACAGTAAGTGAAGGAACAAGAAAATTATAAACTGATAAATTTTAAGAAAATGTAAATTCAAAAAGAAGAATATTATATAATTAAGTAATTGACTAACGGTTTAAAAAATTCTATCGAATAAAAAGAAAACAAAATACTTTTATTACTTCCATGAAAAACAGTAACTGGTTCTAATAAATACAGTCAATTATTATAGCAATTCTAAATAAATTTGAATAATTATTTAAGTGAAAAAGTTATAGGACCCCGACAACAAACAAAAAATCATTATTCAAATTCATTTAGAATTGCTATAATAAGCTACTAAAATAATAATTTGAAATCGTTTTAGTCAATTAAACAATTAAAAATTTAATGAAAACTGCAACATCCAATGTCTAAATGACAATGTTAAAATATAAATAATTAAAACTTAAATTCCAAACTAGGTGTGAGAGAAATCGTTCTTGGGTGCGATCTTTTCCCTTAAATCATTATTTAAATTAATTTATTTGTTATAAGTTGCCCCATCTTCTCCCTTCATCCACTCCATCACCATCTTCTAGTTGGAGTTCAAATTTGTACTCTCATCATTCTGAACCCCAAACGGCAAGGACTTTATTGGAGGTATTTTCGTACGATGACAACAAATACAATAACTTTCAATAACATTGTAAACCTACTAACGTACATACCTACCACTCAACTTGTAAATTTTATTTTGTATTTCTACAAAGTGTTCTTTGTATTTTGTAAAATTCTTAAATTTTGTGTACACAGTTTATTTACTTTTGTAATAAACTATGCTTCCTATGTTTTGAATAATTATTTAGTCACACCTTGGTCTTATCAAATAATAGAAGTATGCTTGCCTGAATATAACATTGTAGTGCCTTCCGTATTACTACGCATGTTTCTATTATTATCTCTTTGAGTGCCTGAGGGAATAATCACATTGAAAATTTTAAATCTTGAAAACTTATCCCAGTTGCCAGGAACCGAAGAGTCGAAATCAGTCTCACTTTGTGATATTGCTTCTCTCAAGACTGTCATTTTTTCCAATGAGGGGAGCAACTATGGTCAATAAAATTTGAAATTCATTTTCTTCCATCCTTAAGTAATTTTTGTAATAGTTAATTTCCCGTACTTCTTGTAGTTCATTTAGTAAGTGGTAATCACTGGGCAATACGTTTCTTTGCAAATACCAATCTTTGCACAAACGTTCACGACTTTTTTTCCTTTTACCTTCCTCTTCTTCCAGCAATACTGCTCCAATTATGCAACAACCTGCGGCTCTTATTTTTCTGTCACCCATTGAACTTCAATTATTTTAATCAATCCTGTCAAAAGTGAAGAGAGAACTCAGCAAAAATGTGGAAAAAACTGGAGGTATTCAGCACACCTTCAGTTCAGATAACTGTACAGATTTTCACACAGTTATTTAGGACAGAAAACTGTGCAGATAATCGGAGGGTGTGTAGCCCCCTTAAAAGACAAACTCAATAATTTATCACATACAGGTGCTTTGGTAGCATTCAATGAAATTCAGTCCCTCCACTTTGATTCAAGTAATTTGAATTGTCTAAAATATATTAGCTAAATCTGTACCAGCTGTATGTGGTGTAAAGTTGTAATTTGGCTTTATGTCACATAATAATATACTACGATCAAATATTAATACAAGTGTGACTTATTTTAGTCTGAAAGCTAGCTCACTTCTTTTACCCCAGAAAGGCCAAAAAGTGCAATAAATTTTTCCATTTAGAATCATATAAGTAATCAAAATATAGCAGTTAGAAAAAAAAATTGAGGTGGTGGTATGATATAAGACATCATCAACATGGCCGGCATGCCTTTCATCTCTCAATGGCTATAAACAGTTATAATGTACTACTTGTTAGTGATAAGAGGATTTTTTTAAAAATTCTATTGTAGATAATAAACTGGAAAATATTATTTGTCCATAAAACTCTTTTTATAAAAATTAAAATTTTTTAATTGTAGCATGTAAAATCTAAAAACTGGGTTTTACGTTACTCTGTATCTATATGTTTGTCTCTTAGTAACTAACTGAATAATAGCTTTACAAGCTAGATAAACTATTTGGTAGACATCATTAGGTTTCATATGGTACCTTTATATTATTTCTATGAAATATATAGGTTTTGCAGCTAAACTGGACTATAAGCTTCAAATTTAATCGAGAGAAAGATGCATCCAAGGTTAAATTAAATGAGCTCCATTTATTTTAACATGGTGTTATATTCTTCTTAACTTGGATTAACTTTCTTCTCCAATAGTTGGCTAAATATTAACCCTTTTAGTGCCACGCCTATTCCAGAATGTGCATGCAAAGAGTGCTAGAGGCTTGTTAGGGTTGAAGTGCATTTAGTTTTATATAAAAAAAAGTTTTGAATATTTATTATTATAAATAGTAATTACAGGAATTTTTATTTGATATCATACATTAGATAGTTTTGGGCCGTTATTGCTTACCTTACAGCTATTATATTGCTTACATCATGAATTAATATTTAGGCCTGTACATAATGAATGCATTTTTCAAAAAACCTTTTATATGAATATTTTCATATTAAATAAAATTATATAAATTTATAGTAATTACTCATATTTACTTACATTGTTAAAGAAATATTTTCATTCACATGTTATAACATGAAAATCTAAATAGTCTATTTTTCTAAACTCAGAACAATTTAACCCATACAGCTGAGAATTGTTTACTAAAGTATTTACACCAGTATGAAAGTGAGCCACACTTATGTTCTACCGTGCAGCTCATACGTAAACTGGTGTTGCACTTAGCACATTGAGTATGTGACCGTCCCACTGTAAATGAACTAAACTCCCAGTTCCAATAACAACTATTTATGGTTGATTTTTTTTGGCAACCTTATACAAAACAGACGGAAATGTTCTCTTTCCAGTGACACATGACACTACTAAACTATCTATCAGATAAAGCAAGAACTAACTCAAATCTGGAGACCTCATCGGCTTTGGCACTTTTAATGGTAGTAGGCAGAGCCAATCAGATCGGCTCGTAACACTTAAAGGGTTAAGTAATTTTGTTTTACTCTTTTTTTTCAGGAATAATGATGGATGTTGAGAATGGAAGTTTCTAAAGATAAAAATATAAAGTATATAATTCACACTGTGGGAATAATGGTAAATATTCTACAACTCAAGGACAGCACATGGGGAGACATACAAGAAGCAGCAGCTACTAGATTGAGGACCGTGAAAGAATCTAGGAATACTGAAATATGTCAAAACTTGCCATAAGAGTTTGAAGAAAATAAATACAGCTTTTAAAAAATCTGCTACAAGAACTTAACAGCCATTCCAAAGCTGGGAGAAAAAGACCCTACCAAAGAAAAATCGGTTCTTTTGAGATCTTAGTTGCATCTTAGTTGCGTTTGTATAGTCATTATATAAACAATCTGTAATAATTAAAACAAGCAAAGGTAGGCTCACAGGCTTAATATAAGGCTCTTTTGGTTTGGCTTGTCAGGCTTTTCAGGATTTGAATTCCTCTTAGGTGTACTGGGGCTAACTTTTTCTAAACAGTTTCCCCTTCTCCTGCCATACAAATAAGGGTACATTTCCTCTAAATTATATACCCTGACTTTGGTAGTAAAAACAGAGAAAATCCAAACATATTTATTTGTGGGCAAAATTGATAGCATTTTAATAAATTGGTGTTTTTCTATATGTCTTGATAATATCTATCAAAAGTGACAGCTGCAGATAACATGACCTGAAGTATGAACATATAAAAATTGTTTTTACTAACTATAGTAACCAATTTCTACCGTTTTTCCTACCAAAATCATACTATACTTAACCCACTTATGTTATTAAATGTGGAGAGACCAGACAGGTAATAAGACAATTTGAAAAATGTATTTAAGCACTAGGATTTGAACGCGTGTAAGTTATCAAGGGGTCGCAATGTTCTCTAAGAGAAAATGTGTGGTCAAACATCGCAAAAGGTTGGGAACCACTGGTTTAATGCATAAGTCTTAAAATTTACTGGATTGACAATGAATGGATCTAGATTTGAATATAAGTAGGCTACACAAAGGATTGTATTCCATCTGCAATTTATAAATGTAGTTTTCCCATCCCCTCTACAGTCCAATGCAAGTGCACTTTCTCTAAATAGCCATCATTACTAGTGCTTAGATTAAGCCATAAATAAACATGATTAAAATGTATGGTAATCTTCTTACATTTCATTGTTGAAGCAACTTTTAAAGGGGATCAATTATGTCTTAATCCTAAAAGATAAATTAGTTAAATATAATTATGTACTTAGTTTAAGAGATAAAAAAAGAGATAAAAAAAAAAATATTTATGAAATATTAAATACTAAGTAGGTATTTAATTTGTTTTGTATTAAATATATTCGTAAAGAAACAATGTTTAAAAAAAGTAGTTTGCCAATCATTTATATTTAGCTAAAATAAAATACATACATAATCCAAACTTTCTGGAATTGTGTGGATTGGGATTGGTTGCCAATTAAGCTTTTTACTAATTCGTTGATTTGAAACAGGTGGGTATAAGCCTGCTAGATTGCTTTCGGCACTCATCAATGTTCTATCAACATCAGTACTTCTTATGTGAATATAATCTGCATCATATTTTGTAGGTAGGAAGTCAATATAACGTTGGCGAAGCCATTTTCCTAATAGATATTGCTGCTTTGCGCCTTCCTGTGAAAAAAAATTGTCAAAATTAATACAAAATTACATTTCCACATTTGTCGAGTGCTGCCAAGAAATATTTGAAGGTCTAGTATATTATTTCTGTAAATGACATTTAATGGAAAGGTGAAGTAACTCTCAAAACTTATTTAACTTTGTTATTTTCCAATAAGGATGTATATCATTATTCTCTGCACTGTTTGTTCACTAAACTGCACTGATAAATAGAATACAAGTGTACATTTTATTAACATCTGGAAACACATAATAATAATAATAATAATAATAATAATAATAATAATAACCATCACCATTACAAAATTAGGAACTGCACTACTTGAATGTAAAACAAGAACTATATTGTATGCTTCATGATTCAACATAAACTGACTTAATATTTCCACACATAGATGGAAATTAACATTGGTACAGATGTATCCTTGTGTAGGTGAATATCAAGGGTATTGTGTTTATAGGTCAAATCTTCGACTATGACTCATATTTTTCTACTGTCCGACTCCAATTCAGACTCCTTTAATTTTCTACTGTCCTACTCTAACTCTTTCATAAATGACTTGAGTATATTAATTGGTAATGATAAATTTAGTAAAGTAGAATGCTCCAATACAAAATACTTCATGGGGAAGATTTTTGGCATTGTGAATGTATATTTAAATAAATTTGTATATCCAAATTACAAATATTTGTCCTAAAAATAAAAGAATATAAAATTAAAATGGTATTGTCACAGGCCTGATAAATGTTGGGATGTTTGTTTTGATCTACATAACTTTCTTGGGCGTACGTGACTTAAAGCGCTGGCTTATGAATATGATGTGACAAAGTAGAAATATTAAAGAGGAATGCTGACTACTCACAACAAAGTTGCTTTAGTTGGGGAGTAAAAGGGCCAGATCGAGCTATAAGTCTTTATTTGGTTGTCATCGGAGCTGACACATTATCAACAATTCCAGAGGGAGTTACACTGCCCGAAGCCGGACCACAACAAACAACATCCACGGGTCATCAGAAGCAAATGTACTAGAGGAATATCATCGAGCCCAGGGTCTTGAGTTTGAGTTCTGTAGGGGGTCACGAGCCATGTCAGTCATTCTGCCAGTCTTAAGTTTTTTCGAGTAAACCAGTTCTTCCACGAGCGCAAGCGTATTTCTTATATTTCTTTTATCTTTCATTTAACATCACATTTTGTATTATCTCTGAGTACTTCTATTAAACCAAAATTTGTAGCCATTCATATTATTTTGAGCACACACAACTACTGTGTCTGCAACCTAACCCCTCCCGCTTCTTGTGTTTATCATTCTTGTTTTTGTTTTTAATTATAGTCAGGAGTAGTTTTTATCTGTTTGCAATGGCATCTAAACGTCCATGTAATTTATCCAACACCTTAATTGCAAAGAAAAACATAAATTCAATCAGTCTGGCTGTTAAAATGGACATAATACAGCGACTCAAATCTGGTCAGTGCGCTTTAGACATTGCTGCAGCTTTGGGCCTACCTGTAACTACTATTCCCACTATAGAGAAAAATGCCGTAAAAATTAAGTGCAGTGTGGAAAACTTTTCGGGGCTCAGTGTGATAAAGGTCAGGTGTACAAGAAACAAATGCATTGAAAGGATGGAGAAAATGCTTTCATTGTGGATTGAATCTCAAAACCAATGTAGTGCCCCAAATACTTTAGCCATTATTCAAAGTCCAGATAAATCTTTATATCATGGCGTGTTAAAGCCTAAGGACGGCGAAGGCTCTAAAGAGGAACCTTTCAGTGCCAGTCCGAGGGTGGTTCAATGGTTTTAAGCACCTGTACAATTTTCATAATATTAAAGTGACTGGTGAAGCTGCAAGTTCTGACAACATTTTGGGGGAAGCCTTGGTTGTCAACTTCAAATTATTGAAGACGGCGGATACTCACCAAATCAAGTTTTTAATGTTGATGAGACCAGAATGTTTTGGAAACTTATGCTTGCCAGAACTTACATTTCCCAGGAAGAAAAGACAGCACCCGGTTTTAAAGCTGGGAAAGATCGTGTCACGCTGTTGCTAGGTTGTAATGCATTTGGTGATTGCCAGATCAGAGATTCCAAGGGCTTTAAAAAGAAAGACGAAGGAGCACCTTCCCGTTATTTACAAAACCAACAAAAAGGTGTGGATAACTGGTGCCATGTCCTGTGAGTGGTTGAAAGTCTATGAATACCTACGTGTAAGAGGTACTGTGCAAAGGAGAATTTAGATTTCAGAATTCTCCTCCTTAATAGATAATTAATTATCCCTTACATCCTCATGACATTCCCGACTTGGACAAACATGTGAAGATTGTTTTCCTCCCTCCCTCCAATACTACGGCTCTAATCCAATCAATGGACCAAGGTGTAATTGCCACTTTCAAGCGATACTACTTGCGATGTACGTTTCAGCAACTTGTCACAGCTACAGATGGGGAAGACAAGACCAGCATCAAGGAGTACTGGCGGAACTAAAATCTCCTTAACGCCATCAACAACATATCCATGGCTTGGCAAGAAGTTTCCCATACATGCCTCAACACGGTGTGGCGAAATCTATGGCCTGAATCCGTTACAGATTTTAAAGGATTTGAAAATATTGTGCCAAGTGCAAACGCAAACACAAACCTTCTCAATATTGCTCGTGAAGCAGGCTTCCAGAATCTGGAAATGGAGGACATAGATGAGGTGGTTGATGCCGAGATTGAGGAACTCACTAACGAGGAGCTACAAGAGCTGGTCCGAAATTAAGCCCTTAATCTGACAGCGAAGAGGTCAACCCTTCACGCACATTTACTGCTTTCGCCGCATTCAAGAAGGACTTCAAATGTTGGCCAATGAAGATCCTGATGTATAACGCAGCGCGAGAGTGTATGGGACTGTCATGGAGGGCCTTACATGTTAACAGGAAATTTACAAAGAAAAGAAATGTGCCGCTAAGCAACCAACTATCCGTGCATTCTTTCAACCAGTGGCTGCCATGGTGACACATGAGGGGGATAAGATTATGAATGGTGAGCCAGTCCCATCCCCGCCCCGAAATTAAATGTATTCCTGTCCTGAGCTGTTTCTGTGATATGATACTACATGTATTTGTAGGTATTTTGGGGGGACTTGGAACCTAACTCCTACATATAACATTGATTCTTATCGGGAAACATAACTTCTATAAAGTTGTGTTTCTCAGGAGCATACCACAGCATTATATGAAGATTTACTGTGTACAGATTGAAGGATTTAGAACTTTTAAGATCCCTTCCAAAACATTTTGAAGGTAATAAAAGACAATAGATGAAAAATAATTCTAATCTTTGGAATTACTGGAATACCTTTCTAGAGTGTTTTAAAAAACTTTCTTGTGTTGATTATTTTGAAAGCCTATAAAATAAAATTGGAATGTCAAAACAAACCCCCACAGAGTCGGTGACTAATTACTTCATCATGGTCCAACATTATTTAGAAGACACAAAGGATATTCAGATAAATAGCAGTTGCAGAAGATTAATGTTAATCTCAAATCCAGTATTAAGATACAAATATCCCTTAGTCAGATTAGTTCTTTGTGGGAGCTACAAAGGTTATTGTCACATTTCTAAAATGCCATTGCAGAGATAGAATCATATGAAAAATTAACTCCTACACCCTGTAGTGATGTTACCAAACAACAGTTCAAACAACCCTATCCTAATCAAAATTATATCCTCCATGATACAATAATGACAGTACAATACTAACAGTACATTCAGACCTAACAGTAATAAACATATAGAACAAATCGAGTCTAAAACAAAAGGTGTTATGTTTACAATTCCCCTGAACATTTAGTATTTAGTTGCTTCAAAATAAGAGCCCCGCATATAGCAATAACAAAAAAACTAAATGTGCATGAAAAATCCTCTAGGTCCATGCAACTTGCTAAGCAAGGTTTTAAAAACTACTTAGCTCGCCAGAAAAAGACTTCTATGTTATTGTTGTGCTTAAAGGCTTTTATAGGAAAACATAAGTTATTTCTGTTAGTGGATACTGGATCCATAAATAATGTATGTTCTAGGCAATTATACGAAGAGCAATGCAATAACAAGTCGATAAAAAAGGAACAAGAGTGCAATATAGAATGTATCACTGCACATAAAGATATATTTAAGGTTAATAAAAAATCAAAGTTTTTTATCAAAATTAGCAGCCTGTCTTGGCCAATATAGTTTCTTGTTGCACCCAAATTAACGATAGACTTGCTGATGGGTAATTAATTTATTGAAAATTCTAAGATGAAAATATCTATGAGAAACAAAGAGGTTATGTTCTCAGATAATAAAAAAGGAGATGTTAAGGTAGAAATGAAAGATTTGTCCAGATTAAAATCAATTAATGTGATCAACAATAATGGTGATAGTATTGAATTGTTACAAGCCCTACTAAATGAGTTCAGTGACATCGTCACAGATAAAATCGGAATTACTTAACGTGATGTACAAAATTGTAATGTTGGACAAAACCCCTGTTAGATCACTCCCATATTATTTTGCCCCTTCCAAGCTAAATATATATTATGCAACCACATAAATGTACTTTTCAATAAAAACATTATAAGATCTTCTAATAGTCCATTTGTTTCACATGCCTTTTTAGTTTCCAAACAAGAAAAATCACACCGCTTAGTAGTGGATTATCAAAAATTAAATAATAAAATATGTTGTGAAGTCACTCCCTAACCTAAACAAGAAATGGCATTCGAATATTTAGGTAAAGCAAAAATATTTACTTTGTTGTAATTGAATAAATAATTTCGCTTAGTTCTTTTAAAAGGAGAATGCAAGCAATACACTGCATTTGCTACGAAAACAGGACTGTTTGAATATAATTACCTACCATTTGGTTCATCAGTTGACTCAGAAGTCTTGACTAGACTTATGAATATAATCTTCGGAAATATCCAATATAAATTCGTTTATAATTACCTAGAATATTTAGTGGTGTACTCCAATAACATTAGCGAACATAAAGTTCATTTAAAAGAAGTGTTTACAAGACTACGCAAATCGAGATTGACCATAAACTCCCAAAAAATACAAGTTGACTTAAGGCAAATAGAATACCTTGGACATATAATTTTATATAAAGGTATTTCCATAAATACAGAAAAAATCCGCCCCATAAAGGAATTCAAAACCCAAAAGAAGCCATCAAGATTTTTGGGGATGGTGACCTTTTTTGGTAGATCTATTCCCAATGTGGCTTCTGTGGCAGAACCCTTATACAAATTATGAAAACCAAAAACTGTTTTTAATTGGAATTACGTGAATGACCAAGATTTAACTCAACTAAAAATTACAGCGCCCATTATTTGACACAAAATAAGTTAATACTCATGCCTTCCCAATAGTGAGTAGACCTACCTAACATCATGATAATAAATAATTATTAAGAGAGTTACCATACATTACTGTATTAAATTTATTAAATTCAATAATGGAAAGAGTGAGTTTAATAGTCCTATGGTGTAGTTCTAAAATAAAATGTCAAAGGTCCTGTCTTCTTTATGTCAAATGTGTAAAGTTTTTTATTTTTGCTCGAAAATTGCTACTAGATTATTTGTTTTTTTGCTTTAGTGGGGCTCCAAGGTGAGATATAGATCTGGGAGTGGTCTCATTTTAAAGATATTTAAAGGAGCTTTCAAATGACATGCAACACATATGGGTTAATAAAATTGTTATTTTTCAAAAATCCAACTCAAAATTTCAAAATAAGTTTTCTGAAAATGGACATTTTTAAAAATTTCAAAAAAATTCTCAAATATTGTTCATATCTATTTATAACAANAGGAGTACAGCCCCTTAAAAAAATGTATAAACAAACCGAATATGACAGCCTAAACAGAAGCGACTATGGTTCTTCCCACAAGAACTAGCTGGTGTTGCTGGTGTTAAGTGCGATGAATTAAACTCAATTACAAGTTTCACCGCCCAGAAATTAAGCCGCTCTTATTATTCTTTTTCCACTCTCTCAACCCTTTTCTCACTTCGCCCACCCCCCCCCCACACACACACACACACATTATGTATCTCTTTGGATTTTTTCTATTTATTATATTATCTCAAAGTAGTGAGCCTTTCTATCTGAATTATGTTGGGGTCATAAAAACTTGTAGAAAAGAAATACATGATTCAATACAGTTTCAAAATCAAAAATAATAGCCACACACACATATACAAGGTGTGGCTACTAAATAACTGGACTAATTTTTTTGCCACTTATCTGAGGTCTCAGCAACAACTAGCAGGGTCAGATATTGATCTATGCTAATTTCTCCCTCTACCTTCCAAATTTCAAGGTCGTGCAACTGACAGTTCAGCCGTAGCCTTTGTTCAAATTGGGCCGTGTACCTGAGCTCCGTTGGAATTATGTTGAGTGTAAAGGATGAGCAGTGTGTCCACGTGAAGTTTCTTGTAAAACTTGGGAAATCCGCTACAGAAACATACAATTTGTTAAAGGAAGTTTATGGTGATCAGTGTTTATCTCGTACTCAAGTGTTCGATTGGTTAAAAAAATTTAAAGAGCGGAGGAAAGAGATCGAAGACCATCCACGCCCCAGCCGTCCTCACACATCAAAAACGGATGTTAATATTGACAAAGTGAGTGAAATTGTTAAAAAAAATTGATGTCTGAGCATTCGAGCAATTGCTGACTTAGGTAATATAGATAAGGAAACTGTTCTACAAATTTTACATGAAAATAGTTTGCTCTAAAATGGTTCCAGAACTGCTCACTCCTGAGCATAAGGAAACTCGAATGAACATCTGTGCTGACATCCTTCATAACATCGAAAATGATCCAAACTTTTAGAAAATGTGATAACTTGTGACGAATCGTGGTTTTTTTCAGTTCGACCCTGAAACTAAGCGCCAATCCATGCATTGGAAGAGTCCCAGTTCACCAAAACAAAAGAAAGCATGGATGAGCAAGTCAAAATTCAAAGCTATGATGATAGTTTTTTTTATATCTGAGGGACTGTTCACATTGATTGGGTGCCTGAAGGTCAGACTGTTAACCAGGTTTACTATAAGGAGGTTTTGACAATCCTTTGTGAACGCATAAGAAGAAGAAGAAGAAGAAGACGACCTGAAATGTGGCAGAACAGCTTGTGGATTCTTCATTAGGACAACGCACCAGCACATAAAGTGCTGTCTATCCAGTGGTTTTTGGCGAAGCACAAGTTTCTGGTGTTGAAACATCCACCTTACTCACCTGATCTAGCCTGGTGTGACTTTTTTTTTGTTCCCGAAGATCAAGTCTGCACTAAAAGGAACCCGTTTCGAGTCTGTTGATGCTGTGAAGAAAAAATCAAAGAAGCTCATGAACAGCCTCTCAGAAAAGGACCTGAAACATTGCTTCCCACAGTGGAAGATTCGTAAGGTGAGGTGTAAAGATCGGGGAGGGGACTACATTGAAGGTGATAACATTTCCATTGAGTAATTTTGTAAATACAATTTTTTAGAGCATCAGTCAGGTTGTTTAAAAGCCAAACCTCGTATACACATACACATAGTTATTAATTGTATCATTAAAAAACTATAATTCACTTGATTGTTTTAGTTCCTATCAGTTCTACATTTGCGGACACATTTTTAGTCTTTTCTTGAAGGCTTGAAGAGCTTGTCGGACTTCCTGACTGGAGAGGGTGTATGTACGACCAGTTGGTGTTAGAGGGTTCACTTTACACAGGACATATGTTGATGGAATCCACAGAACATCTGGATTTTTAGGGTAAGCAAATGAATAAGATGGACCAGCCGGGTGAAGGGATGTTAACTTTACTCAGGGTGGCTACAAAACATATTTTACAAAATTCCCTGACTTTTCCAGGTTTTACAGGCAACATTTATCAATTTTCCCTGACTACTTTTTTCTAGTTTTAATGGTGGATGATGACTTGTTTTATTTATTACTGATCACATATTTAAAAAAAAAAAATTTGTATATACTAAACATAAACAGTTTTGTCAGTTATTTTAAAAGTTAAAATGTTATTTTATTTAGTTATTGTTAACTTTTGTTTTAGTGTTTAGTTGCAAAATTAATGGGAGAGTTTAGACATATTTTTTTAATTCCCTGATTTTTCCTTATTTTTAGTTAAATTCCCTGACATTTCCGTTTTCCCTGTCATGCAAAAATTCCCTGACTTTTCCAGGTTTCCCCTGTCTGTAGCCACCATGTTTACTTCATTGTCCTCTTCCTGTTTTGCTAAAAAGTAGCCCAGCCACCAATTGCCGCTATAGTGTGCAATGACATAAAAACATATTTCACTGAAAACCAGTCTTCTTTCACATATTGATACAGTGTGTAAACTGATGTTTGAGTAAAAGAAAAAGGTGTGATCAAAATTTTTGTTTCACTTGCAGGTATAAAAGCATGTAGCTTTTGAGTGTCAGGAATAGTTTGTGCTTTGCTGAACCGATCTGTCAAAAATTGGTTTGTTGCTATGTGCTCTTCCTGTGTAACAAATGTAAAGTCAACTTTTGAAATGTTTTCTTTCACCCATTCAGNCATCACATGCCCCTGTGCCATAAGATCTAGCAGAAAAATACCACTCGGCTTTAATGTTAAAATCTGTTTTATGATGACATAAATTCAAAAAGTTCTTTTTGTTTTTATATTGTGCAGCAGACATGTCTGAAAAATAAAAGATTCTTTTGGGCAATTTCTAAAGTCTGCTCTTCAAAAAGTTTAAGAGTTTTTGTTGAAACAAATACACAGTTGCAGTATTATGTTTGAGACACTCTGAAACTACAACAAAGCTGGCATGCTAAGTTTTTTAACCCGTTTTAAGATATACAACAAATGGATGTACTGTCGCTTGATTGCTGGTCCAATGACAGGACTATACTTAATCTTGCGTAACAAAAGAAGAGTTTTCTGAAAAATCGCACACAACAGCAATTTCTGAATCCGATAAATTTTCTTTGACATGATTCATGAACAAACTTTGTTGTTTAATCATGAAGTCATGGGGAAGTAAAACAGACAATTTCTTACAAAATAGGTCGACATATTCAGGGACAGTCTTTTGTAATATTTCTAAAGTACATCTATCTACATTCATCCACTGATGAAAAGTTAATCTTGATCATTTTTTTTTTCAAAACCATTTTCTAGTAAATTTCGAATTACTTGAATTCCAGGGCATTATACACAATTACCCAAGTAGCAGTCAATTGATGGTGGATTGCATACTATCTTTACAATGTCATTTTTTGTAATTTTTGATCACACCATTAGTGATTGGCAGTAATTGGCATTTTCAGTCATGAGTTTGATATTATGTATAAAACACATACCAACTGCGCGCATACCACTTTGGCCAGCTAGAACACAATTCTTTGGTCGTAACTGTGCAAATTTTGAAAATCCCACATTTGTATTTGAAAACTTTTCTTTAAATGATTTGTACACCTCCTTTATATTATTTAGCATTAAACATTTGGAGACATGACATTTTTTGGCCAATGCTGTCCTTCCTGGAAAAACAGTCATTCATCCCAGGCATAGTTCTGCTGACTTAATCGTTCTCATTAAATGTTTTTATTGTTTCCACAAGTAGAGTTTTTCCAGGTTTCAGATCTGGAGTAGATAGAATTCCTTTTTGTTTCAAAAGTTTCTTTGTTTGTCTCACCATGTAACTTGGTGCATTAAATTCTTTCACAATCTTCCTGACAGTCCAAGATTCAGGCAATATAGTCAGCATAGTGAGCTTTTCTTTTCTGTTGGTCAAAGTTTGAAATTTGGTTCTCAAGTGACCTAAAATAGCTTTTCCTCGGGATTTAACATCACTATTGGACGATTCTGCATTGACAAGAAGTTTGCGCTTTACAGTAATATTAATTCTTTTAACTTTTCCTGTAGAATAGTGTTTAGTTTGTGCTTTTTTTTCTGGTTGATAGGAGACTCTCCTAGGTCTTGGAGGGATTTATTAAATGTTTTTAAAGCTTCTGAAGGGAATGTTACATCACAATCACTATCTGAACATATACTGCAATCGTAGCCTACATCCTGGCTAGTGCTTGGAAAACCTGAATCCTTTACATCTTCTGTCTTAATCTTGCTCAGATCTTTCCTACAATTATCACAAACTTTAGTTGTCATTGGTGTTTCAGGAAAAAGGGAACACATCCATGTTGTCACTGGTCTGAATCCCTTCCTTACATAAGAGTGATTAGGTTTTTTAAAAGGATTCATGCAACTAAAGGTCCATATTTTATCCATTTTAGAAATGTATCCCATAAACTCATTGCTTCATATGTTCACTTCACATTCAAAATTGATTAAAATGTTCACATAAAAATTAACAGAAATAAATAACAGACAAATAGAAGCAAGTTGCCTTCAGAAACACTGCTGGTAGACTGAGCCTAGTTCAGTAGTGTGGTGCGGCAACATAATTTCATGAGAGCATTGTTTATGAAGGGTCAATAACCCTCCCTTTGTGCTTAATTAAAAGGTTTGGGTAAGGGGGTATTCCCATGCCAACAACACAAGAGTCACAACAAGCAGAAAGAAAACTTAAATAGCTCATGTCAAGGGGAAGGGGGGTGGGGTTAAGAATGGCAAGGCCAGCAAAGATAGGCGGGAATTTTAAAGATTGAGAGAAGGATGAAGATATTTTTTAGACCCTACATTCTTAAAATATGGACAACCGAAAAGAGGGATGGTTATAAATAAGCAAGACTGCAAACTCTAGAAAGAAAAGCATGTGGGTGAGAGAGGATAACATATGGTAAAGAGAGAGTTGGAAAGGGGGAAGAGTGTTTTAGTGAGAAATTTGATTTTACAAGTTATTTTTGAGTATCAACTGTTTGTAAAACATTCTATGCATTTTGACAACTACATTTCAAACATTACTATATTAACTAATCTTATTTCACAATACAGAGAAAACAATCACTATTTGTATTTGGTTGATATTGGTTTAAAGTTATTTGGTTAAAAAAGTGCTTTTCACACACCCCGAAGTTTAACCCAACCATGATACAAAAGGAGATAAAGGATATAATCTTAAAAATATCGCACAAGAAATATGCTGTGAAAAAGAAAATTAGGTTCCATTTGCAAATTCTGAACCCATCATTTTCTTTTAGTCAAATGTACTACCTCTCATAGCTTATGATCCCATCATGACCCCTAAAAAAATATTTTATGGATAGTTACAGATAAATTATAAACTAATTTTAAGAATTTTTTCAAATTTTTAAAAATGTCAGTTTTAAGAAAATTGATTTTGAAATTTTGAATTGGATTTTTGAAAAAAACTTTTTTTTAATAACTTTATTGTGTTGCATATCAAATGAAAGCTCATCAAAATAGCTTTAAAATGAGCTCCATTTGAGCTCTGTAAACAAATTAGGTTTTAAGTTATTGTAATTTGAGGTGTCCTGGTGGTCTAGGGGTAAAGTGTCGGACTTCTGTGCTAGGGTCCGGGGTTCAATTTTCGGTCCCGGCACAGATTTATCTGATCACCAAACCCTTCCTTCACCTCTATTTAGCACCAATTAGGTCCTCTATAAGGACTAAAAGTTTGCCAGGTTTCATGAAAATCAAAAATGTTCAGGTCAAAAATGTTTCTTTTTTGTGTTGATCTGACATGGAATGACCCATTACAGCTGAGTGAATATAACTATTCAATTAAATATAGGCTAATAATTAAACACGGCAACGCGGGTGGATTATCTAGGAATGTAAGGGTAGTTACTTTCGATATTAACGACAGTTTTAAGCTGACTCAAGAGAATAACCCAGCTTGTCAAAAGTGGAGGGGTCAACCCCAATTCATAATAATGGATGGAATGCTGTACAAGGAAACCAAGCAAAGTTTAAGACTAGTTGTACCTAGGGGAGAAAGAGAAAATATTATGTGTAAAAACAATGATTATATGTTAGCAGCATCGTAATGGTGGCCATAAAGACGACAAGATGTGAATAACTATGTAGCTAGTTGTGACAACTGGCTGAAAAGGACTCTTAAGGGAATAACTAAACCAGAACTAGTAGAGTTATATATAAGAAGTAGCTCAACCCTTTGAGAGAATTGGAGTAGGTTTTATTGGTCCCCTGCTTAAGAGGTTGGGCGGGAATAAGTACATTTTAACCAATTTAGACCATTTTTTTAGATACTTGGTGATGATACCCATACCAGACCAGAAAGCAGAGACAGTTGCTAGAGTATAATTTCTGAGTAAATTTTGAAGTTTGGAATTATGTTGAGTATTCTATCAGACCAGGGACTAATTTTATGTCAGAAACGATAGCGCAGTTATATGAATTGTTAAAATTGGATAAGTTTAAAAGTCCAGGACACCCGCAGTGTAATGGTAGAACGGAGAGAGTATGCCAAACCATCATTAGAATGGTGTTGCATTTTATCGACACGAGTCAGAATAATTGGAACAACTATTTACCTTATGTAGTAAATGCATATAACACCCCAAGTAGATTTGTGCATTAAGGTGTCACCATATGACGTGATCTACAGGAAGAAGATGATTATGACATTTACAAGGACCAATTTACCCTAGGGATTGTCGAATAACTTTGTATTGGATGTGGCGGCTAAACTTCAAGAGCTGTGTAAGAAGGATCGAGTGTATAGCCATGATTCATTCTTGATACATGCTAGGCAACACGACAAGAAAGCACAAGGTATCATGCCGAAGACGCGGTCTATTTAACACATACCGCCCTGAAAAAGAACCAGATTAGGGTTTCTGACGAAGTTCGTGGTGCCGTACAAAATCCTAGCAGTATTAAGTAAGGTCACCGTACACCTTCAGCTCCCATATCGCCAAATAGTAGTAAATGTGGAGAGATTAAAACCATTTGTCTAGGAATCCTAACCCAGTTCTGTCTCCAGATCCAGAGATTCATCCAAGGGGTAGACCACAGAAGGCAGCAATCAACCAGGAGGTTGATAGGAATCAAATGAGGTCCAGCCTTCATACCCTGGAGCCGACACTAGTAGCAGCTGAAAAAATAAGAACCAGCCTTGAGTCGCCAAATCACAATTACCATTTAAGGTCTTAAGTTCTGTTAAGATAATTCAGTGTAATAGTGTTATCTTGAGAAAAAAGTAGGCTACAGTCGAAGAAGAAAATTAGCTATGAGAGAATCTCGCAGTGTGGATGAGCTGGAAAGGAATGTGTTGACCAGCTAAAAAAGATATAATAGAACGAGTCTAAGAGGGAACTTAAATGTATTTTTTTGTTGGTTTGTTTTACATCTTATAGGGTTAAACAGGGTATTGTTATCTTGTGATTGGGATAATTAATTTTTGTCATAGCATATTGTTATTATGTCTTTAGGGAGGATAATTTTACTGTTAATGATGGGTCATTACTTCATTTCCAGGATGATTCAATTTTCATCCAATTATCAAATGCAGGAATAGCATTTGAATATGAGAGGGACATAGTCAGAGAATAGTTACCAAATAGTTTTGAATTTTGGAATACTTTGGAATCCTTATTGGAAGAGCATGAGCAAGTGAAAGATTCAATATAAATTGTCCAAAAATTGGGAACAAGGTTATTCTTTGAGAACCAAGGCGAGGATACTTGGGCAGTCAACTTCCGGGTTTCTTTAGAGCAGTTAAGGGAAGTTTTTTAATAAATTTAATCAAGAACTAGGTAACCTCACTAATTTGGTGCCTGCCAAGAGTTCCCGAAAGCAAAGGTCGTTGTTCGACCCAGGAGGCCAGATACTTAAGAATCTGTTCAGAACTCTGGATTCAAAAGATCTAACTTTGTTATAGAAAAGACTAGACCAGTTAGATCAGGAGCAAGATGAACTGTTAGTGGACCAGGAAAATAAATTAGTACTCATGAAAGGGTTAAAGGGAAAAATAGTGAATAACACTAAGTTTATTACTAAATTAGCACGAGATTATATTGAACATTATCAAAGGTTGTATGTACAGTATAATTCCAGCATGGAATCCTTAATAAAAGGAATGCACATCCTTACTTCACATGTAGATTTAAATGGAATATTATTGAGAGTATCAGAAGGGTTAACAAACATTCAATTGGAATTAAGTAGTTTTTGTTATGCATTGGAACCTAGTATGCTTATTGAGCCAGAGTTAATTCCAAAAATACTAATCGTGATAATCAAGAATGTGAGGGCCCCCCACTCTCAATGATACATCCAGTTACACCAGTTAATTTATATGATTATTATATAATGAGTTCTGTTAATACTATTATAATAGGCAATAATTTGCAGTTAATTTTAACATACATTTATTGACAAGAGAAGGAGTTCTTGAATAGCCTAAGTTTCATACAACTCTAATACCTTTGTATTAACCAGAAACTTGTGGAATTTGACCTTAATGAAGTATTTTTAATAAGCAAGTATAGGGGTTTTTTAGGTCACTAGACCAAAGTTATTCTATGGATTGCAAGGGACAAAATTGGGTCATTTGTCCCAATAATTTAATGCTTCTAGACAGTAATGTAGAAAAATGTGTTTTTAAATTGTTCGTGCCTAGAGGTGATAATAGTATGTGTAAGAGAATAGTAGGCATTTTAAAGTCTCCTGTTTTTAACAGAATAACATCAGGTTGGATGTATACCATGTCTGAAGACACTGAAGTTACATGTGTGTGTAGGGAAAGCATAAATCCCATCCCTTCCGTTACTAAGACTCAAATGCATTCAGGGAGGATATTAAATGCTTCTAATTGTGATTTAATTGGCAAAATTTTTAAATTTATTACAATTCACCAGGGCACATTGAAAGTTTAAGATTCTGTGGAATGCTATACAGGTGGTTTCCTGAGATGGAACATATAATTTCATATAATTTGAAAATAAAGTTTTAATTTGTCTCATTTAGATGTTTCAACACACTTGCAAAAGGAGTTGGAAAATAATGCAATTTTCAGTGACTCAACAGTAGACTTTATTAAGCCAATTAGCCAAGCAAATACAAGAAATGAAGAAATATATTTTAATAAAAATAATTACTTAGAGTTATGGAATTCCCAGTGTAGTAACTTTGTGTTGTATTATCGTAGCTATATTTTATTTGGTTAGAAAAGTAAACAAACCTTGTGGAAGAATAAATGCCGAAGCCCTGGCCTTACCTAATGTAAATGTAACAATACCACTGAGCACCACTAAGCAGAAAATATGGCAGGAGATGTTTAATTAAATTCCAGAGTAATTGAGCAAATGTGTTTAGGTGTAAGAATGAAAATATTGAATTTTTGTTGTTGTTAAGAAATTGGAAAATATATTACAATATCTTAATTAAAAACCGGGGTAGTGTCACAGCCCTGAGCAATGTTGAAATGTTTGTTTTGATTTACATAACTTTATTGGACTTACGTGAGTGAAGGCGCTGACTTAGCGAATATGATGTAACAAAATAGAAATATTTAAGAGGAATGCTGACTACTCGCCACAAAGTCGCTCTAGTTTGGGAGTAAAGAGGTCAGATTGGGCTGTAAAATATTTATTTGGTTGTCATCAGGGCTGACACATTATCAACAATTTCAGAGGCAGTTACGCTGCCCGGCACCAGACAATAACAGACAACATCCACGGTTCATCAGTAGTATGTGTACTAGAGGGCAACCGTCGAGTCCAAGGTCCCGAGTAGAGTTTTGTAGGGAGTCGCAAGCTGTGTTAGCCATTCCATCAGTCTAAGTTTTCACGAATAAGCCAGTTCTTCCACGAGCGCGAGCGTCCACTCTCTTATATTTATTTTATATTTCATTTAACATCCTACTTTGTATCTCTCTTAGTACTTCCATTAAACCAAAATTTGTAAACTTACGTATTATTTTGAATCCTTACATCTACCTTGCCAGGGACTTAACCGCTCATGCAAGCTATCCTGACAGATCCGGCCCACTGGAGAGGGGGGTCACAACCATATACAATTACAACTATATATGGTAGATTTAATATTTTATTTGGAAGCTGGAGTTAAGAGTGTGTACGTTTCTACTGACTCCACCCAAAATTTCTTACGGCTCTGATTCCAGAGCCTTGGTGAACATTTTTAATCCAATTTAATTTAGTTGAAAAATAAGACCTGGACACAGGAAACAAACCTGGAACCACTTGCTTAGCACACCAATGTTCTACCATTTACAAATCTAGGTTGTCACATGCTCAGGTTCATTCTTCATTCACAGTTTAAACTGTAGCCTTAAATGTTGTGTGAATAATGACCTTGAGCATGTGACAAATCCTTTAGATAGCTCATTGGTTAAAAAATTAACATAGTGAGCCAAAGGTACCAGGTTTTATTATGGTGTAATAGTGGAATTTTTGAACTAATGTAATGTGAAAATTATAGTAATTAGCTATACTATAGAAGAAAGCCCAGAAAATCCCCTAATCTGGAACTTTTGTGAGTACAATCTATTGCTATAGCTAATGTTCGTCCTCTCTATTCATTTTACAAATGGACCATCACGAGCACGGACCGAGGCCGCTCTTTTTTTCGTAATCTGCCGGGCCGGACTGATGACGTGGCGTTGTCGGGAGTTGAGCCGTGGCTTAGGTGAGTCTGGTCACGTAGGCTATACCGGTGCACTGTTCAATGCGTTGATATACTTCCCAGAAGTTTTCTTAGTGAAGCAGCCAGTTTCAAGGTTCCAGATCACAGAAGAATTGAACACATGTAACTGCGTCACTGGGAAAAGGGTGTGTCCAACACCAGAGCTGGCAATAGGATCAGACTGCTGAGGATGAGTCACAAGTTGTGGGTCACGGGCATGGCGATTGATCAGGATCACCTCCAACACAGTGATATTCATTGCATATTTCCAGCCATGATATTGTGCTGAGACTGGCAACTGTTCTGTAATGTATTGTATTTATGTAGGTGTTTGTAGCAAACAAACTATGGACTTTAACTGCTAGATTAGGATTATGTTTAGAGTTTAGTATGGGGCACTATCCTGACCAAGAATGTTTAGGTGAGGCTTGAAGCAAGCATACTTGTTTTTTCTGTTTCTATTAATTATTATGTTTGTATGTTTAGGTTTTAAGAATTCAATACAAATATTAGAAAGAGAATTATGTAATGTGTGTAGGTTCTAGACAGAGCTTCGTTATCTGGGTTCTGGCCCATGGGTACTGTAATATTACTGGAGGTTATAAACTACATAAATGACTATGTTCAGGTGTGCCATGCAACCCTTTAGGTTTTGAAAGGACGACATGTTTAATTTGTTTAATTATTTGATTAATTTATTTGTTTTAATATCAAAGACGAGAATGTCTAATGATTTTCAGACCCAGAATCGAGGCTCACGCTTGTTCAGGGCGCAAAGTCAAGAATTGGGAGGGGAGGGGGAGGTTAGTGAAAATGAGTAAAGGTCATCTCAAATGTAGTATAATGATTATCTACCTTTTAACTGTTTCATTATTTTTGTTGTTAATTATACTGGTTATTAAAAATTATGTGGATGTTTCATTTATAGGAAGCTAATCTTTTTTAGGTTTTCCTCTTTTCTATTTTTAAGCTATACAATCTAAACAAGTGAAAAAACAGCAGGAGACTTTAACAGGAGCTAGTCAAGTTGCAGCCGACAAGGTTAATGCTACAAATAAACTTTAAAAAAAAGATTGGAAAATTTTTTCGTCATAGTAGGAACAATTTTCCTAACGAAGATAAAAGTCGAACTAGGAAATCATGTTTTTGGTGTGGGAGTAATACTGAACACCCTAGAACAAATGTCCTGCTAGAAGTGCTATCTGTCATCAGTGTCGATATAAAGGGCACTATGCAAAAGTCATGGATTTAGATCAGTTGATGCTGTTGATACGGAGGACGAGTTAGATGAAGATGGTGAATTTGTCAGCCTTGCCTCTACAGAGACTAATTATGTGCATGATAAATGGTTGGTAAACACCAAATTCTGTGGGAAAGACCTTTCTGCTAAGATTGATACAGGCGCAGATGTGAATATTATTGGAAAAATACATACAAGGAATCTTTTCAATATATGGAGCTTTTGCCATCCAATAAAATTCTATCTAGTCCAGGGGGCGCTCAGCTCAAAACTATATGCAGGATTCAAGGAAACTCAAATACAATAATAAAGATATTTTTGAGACATTCTATGTAATTCAAGGAGCAGATAAAATTCTTCTAAGCCACCATACTAGTGAGAAATTAGGCCTTATAAAATTTCTGAAGTAGGAAAAGATAATTTTGTTCCAAAAACTGTGTTCCCCAAGCTTTTTAGAGGACTAGGAAAATTTGAGAGCCATTCCACATAAAACTTAAGAGAGGGGGCTGTACCACATACTATTAGTGTTCCTCGATGTGTTCCTTTACCTTTAAAGAAGGTTCTTAAAAAAGAAATGGAGAGGATGGTTCGGTATGAAGTCATAGAAAAAGTCAACGAGCCATCAGATTTGTGTGCTCTCATAGTTATAGTTCCAAAAGCGAATGGATCCCCAAGGTTGTGTGTTAACCTGACTAAATTAAATCAACATTTATTTTTATTTTTTATTTTTAGCACCGCGTCTTACTACCCATTCGGGTTATACGCTTAAGTACTAATTACGCTAATGGATTAGGAATTGAGGAGGTTGAATTTAGAGGAGGTAAACCCAAATTTGCGTGGAGAGAGAGGAAAACCATTTAGTAAAAACCACCTCCAGTTCACTCGACCGAGATTCGATCCTTGATCTCCCCGTACTTGGCAGTTGAGCTCAACACGACTAGCGCATTAGCTAACTACGCCACCGAGGCGGGTAAATTAACATGTAGAAAGAGAACTTTTCCTTATGCCAGCAGTTGATTATTCCCTGGGTCAACTAGAAGGGGCTAAGGTATTCTCAAAACTAGATGGATTCTGGCAGGTTCCCCTCACAGATTCTTCCAGAGATCGAACCACATTCATTACATCGTATGGAAGGTATCAGTTTCTTCAGTTACCTTTTGGGATATCCCCTGCTCTGGAGGTGTTCCAGAAGAAGGTCAGTGCGCATTTAGAAGGATTGGAGGGAGTTGTCTGTCATTTTGACGATATTATAGTATATGGGTCAACTATTGAGGAACATGACTCACGGCTTTATAAGGCCCTTTGTAGGCTGCAAGAAGCAGGTTGGACTCTAAATGAAGAAAAGTGTTTGTTTTGGTAAACTACAATAAACTTTCTTGGTCATATCATATCTGCGAAGGGCGTTTCCCCGGACCCAAAGAAAGTTGATTCTATTCTCTAACTGAAACCTCCCACCAATGTAACTGAGCTAAAAGGATGTTTGAGTCTTGTAACATTTCTGGCCAAGTTCGTCCCAAATCTGTCTGCCTTATCGCAACCTCTTAATGAGCTTCTCCACTCAAATGTTGACTGGTTATGGGATTGTCCACAGGCTCAAGCATTTGAAAACATAAAGAAAGCCAAAGCAAAGCCACCTAGTCTTGCTTTATATAAGTGCAATAATGATACTATTCTGTCAACTGAAACATCATCCTATGGCCTTGGTGCAGTTTTAATACAACGCCAAGATGATGGATCTGTAAGACCCGATAGCTACGCTTCTCGAACTCTCAGTGAAGCCAAGAGAAAGTGAGCACAAATTGAGGAGGGACTGGCTCTCGCTTGGGCATGTGAACGCTTTTCTGATTTTATTAAAGGCATTCATATAACAATAGAGACTGATCATCAACATCTAGTTCCTATTTTCACCACCAAAGACCTAGATTCTATAAGACCTAGGCTACAGAGAATTAGGCTTCGATTGATGAGGTATTCGTTTGAGATTGTTCATGTAGTTGATAAAAATCTACTAAATGCTGATGCTCTTTCCCGCAATCCGCAGCCACTACTTGCTGGGGAAGATGAACTAGCTGAAGAAGTGATGGCATATGTCCAAGAGGTTGTCTGTGGTCTTCCTGCGCCTGATGCTAAGTTGGCAGAAATTGTTCAGAATCTACATAAGGATGAGGCTAGTATCCACATCATGCAGTTTTGCCAAAAAAGGATGGCCTCTAAAGTCACAAATACCAGAAATGTGCTTACCATATTGGCAACATCGAAACAAAATATTTCTACAAAATGGCAATAGACTAATAATTCCTAATTGCATACGCAAGGATGTAATAAATAAACTACATGAAGGTCATCAGGGTATTACCAAATGTAGAGCACTTGCTAAACAAAGTATTTGGTGGCCAATATTGTCCACACAACTGAGAGAGCTTGTTGAGAATTGTGCCTAGTGTGCCAAATTTAGGATAAATCGATCAGAACCCTTAATACCTACTATGTTTCCTGAGTGGCCTTGGCAAACAATTGGCATGGATCTTTTGAAGTTGAAAGGTAACTGGTATCTGCTTGTTGCTGACAACTATTACAGATATCCAGAAATGGCTTTGCTGGGGCACCTTACTACTAGTTGTGTCATAAATCATCTTAAATCTATTCTACCTGAAATTATTAGAGCGGATTGTGGCTCACAATGGATCCATAACAATATAATAAATGAAAAATTTTCCAGTTTGTTAAAGTTTATAATTTTAAACTTGTTACATCCAGCCCAAAATACTCACAAAGCAATGGCTTTATAGAGTCTGAAGTAAGGAATTAAAAAAATCATATTAAAAAGAGTGAGGACCCATACAGAGCCTTACTTATGCTGCGCTCTACACCTCTAGAATCTGGCTATAGCCCTGCTGAGCTCTTGATGGAGAGAAAACTTAGGGACTTATACCAACATTGCCAAGTAACCTTGTTCCCTCGCCGGTTAATTTGGACCAGCTGTTCCGCAGAGAAGAACACAGTCTGTCGAAACAACAAGAAAACTATGATCGTCACCACGGGGTTAGGCCTCTCAAAAATTTGAACCCTGGAACAAATGTTTATATCACCAACCGGAACCAGGAAGGTACTTTAGTGAAGAAACATGATACACCTCGGTCATATATAATCCAAACAGAGGACAGACAATTTAGAAGGAATCGAAAGTCTCTCCAGCCTCTTAATGAACATGGTCCTCGGGTCCAGCTAGACCCAGATGAGTTGGCAAATAACAGCTCATCATCTCCAAGAAGAGAGTCAATTCTACCAATTCATCCAACGCCTTCAGAGGTGGCAATTGAAGTATCTCAACTTGATGGTTCTTCTCCCAATTCATCCACTCCCGCTCGAAGAAGTCAACAGTCTAGGAAACACGTAGACTGTCTCGATCTTTAGAGGGGAGATGTGATGGTAGCACCCTGCGGCTATGTGAGGAACTACACACTCTATCCAGGAACAAGTTGAGCATCAGAGGTGTTACCCCCAAGAACTTGTTATCTGTGGTTGTTTATTGTAATGTCTTATGTCTGCAACATGTATTAACATAATAGACTTCGCCTTGTACCGAGTTAGACTGATCTATATTTTCATTTTATCGCTGTAATATCACAGAGTCAGCACCTTTGTTTTGGAAAAAACACTACATGCAGCAAATAAATAATAAATAGGCTTAAGTAATAAATAAATAAATCAGAGTCACTTTCAGGAATAAATTCACTATCATTATCCATAGTATCTAAATAATCTAAAATGTTAGGCATATAACCTAGAACTTGGACCCTCCATTGACTAGTTATATGTATAAAAAAAAATTTGTTCTAGCACTAAGGCCTATTTAACTTATATTAAAAAATACTATGAAGGAAACAAGAATAAAACAAAGAATACATACACTTTTGTAAGAAAACCAAATTGCAACTGCAAACACTTGAATCAAAATAAAGAAAAACACGGGAGTCATAAACATATTCACGCCACGGTGTAAACAACTGGAAATAATATAACTCATTTGTGTAAAAAAAACTTTTTGTTGACATTACAGTACTTGCTGTTGAGGAAAATAAGCACTGAAGCTTAATATTTAGGTTAAAGGCTTATAGTGCCATCTAGTAACATTTATTATACGAACAAACATTTAGCTGGCACCAATGGATCAGCTTAGCGAGTGTTTTAGCCATTACTTGGCGTGCTGATGGATCGGCACGTTGGGCGTTTAAGGGTTGGACAAATAAATGGCTCTTATTGATCGATCTATCTACCTATTCATGAATGGTACAATATAATATTAATTTGTCACTAGAAACCAAAATGAACCCTAAGCACAACGTCAGCTTGATTCAATTTAGTTTCGCACCTGTGTTGCTAATGTAGGAGTCCAGTATAGTAGTTAAATATTTATCACTATTTTTTAACCATTCCGAGCAGCCAAAAAAACATCACTTTTTCTAAAGTCACTTTTATCTTACTAAATTCTTTATATTTTCCATAACTTTCCTTAACTACCTTTTAAATCAAACTTTATCTAAAATCAAATACATCTTTATTTTAATAATTCCTTTGGACTTTCTTCATTTTCCTCATTCTATAAGATAAGGCTTTCAGTGTTCTAGCCTTGAGATGACCTAGACCTTAAGAGGACCTTAAAAGAAACAAAATGGAGGTCTACAGTCAACTGGTAAGAGGTTTGGGACCTTATGAGTCATAGCCTCTCAGAGGTAGCCAAGATCACACACAAATTGGTGTGTGATACGAGGTAGGTTTTTTAAAAAAATAATTTTGACAAAGTTTACAAGTTTACTGTACATGAAGTGTGTAGCCAGCTTTATGAGGAATCCTTGAAGTGACACATGGCCTTCCAATGTCAATAGGTTCCCCACCCCTGATTTATACTGTAATTTTGGGCTTTTACTGGTTTGTTTATTAGTTTACATGAAATGATTTCCCGCGTATTTTGAATTTAGCTGTTATTTACAAACAAGGGGAAACAAAACAAAATATAAATGTAACTCTATGTTTACAGTTTATAGAAAAAAGCTTGATGTGAATTAAAAAATGTTGGAACTTACTCATTTTCAGCTTTAAAGCTTCAAAGTATGTCAATTTTAAAGAAACAATACACAATTTCAAGGCATTTTTTCACTAGAAGGACCTATGCAAACTAACACTTGAAGGTTAATCAAATAACAGGCCCTATTTGAACTAGTATTACGCCAATAATCACCTTGTTTTATTACTCCATATAGGAACTATCAGTGGCTGAACGTGATCTTTATTATTTGTGGGGCCAGGTCAAAGCTTACTGGTAATGATTGTTTCTCAGCATGTGTTAACATGTTAAATTAAATTCATTTACATTTTCTTAATTTTTAAAAATCAATAGAATTACAAGATCACTAAACAAATCCCCAAACAGAGATAGTAAAAGAATACAGGTTTTGAATAAAACTTACCAAGTGATGACATTACTTGTACAAAAGTTAGGCGTGTCTCTTAATACCAGTTTTTGAGGACCACATTCTGTTACGTTGCCTATTATATGCCTTTTTTTACACCTGTTCATTATGTTTTTGGACTGAAATTTTGACCATGGAATATATCTGTGATGAAATATTTACTGTTCTGAACGTTTTAAACTTAAATACAATTTCCAAATGAATCCCATATTACTCATGTTTTTTCATTCTTTTACGTAAACGTTTAAGATTCTTACAGCCTACCACTGTCCACAACACCTCACCACCAAATACTAAATAATAAAAACAAAAAAGCTTTGTTTTAACTCACTGACAGTTAACCACAATTTTTTATCAAACAAAGCATTAGAACAATTTATTTTTTTCTTGCCAGCCACTTGCATAAATGCAAAGTAATTATGCCAATGTGCTCCTAACCGTTTAATTTCCAGTTTGTCTTGTAGTTTCAATGAAAACAACAGGGTTTTTTTAAAATAAAGAATCTATGTTATTCATTTTATTTAATCATGTTCTCATGTCATCTTACTTCTTGTGTCTTAACAAATATTAAAACACAAACACAAAAAAAAACTATAAACCCCTTTTATCATATAGTAGGCCCACTCAGGCTGGTCCCATTCACTAGTGTAAAGTTGGCACCAGAATGGTAGGGGGATTGACCTTGAGAGACAGCTCACACTGTGTGTGCCTTCTGATAGGGCCTATTAGTGCAGGCCCTACCCAGCTGCTTTATTCAGTCACTAGAACGCTGGTACAGTCTTCACGTGACGTTTGGAGCGAGGAATAAATAATTTTGACTTGAATAATGCATAAAGAATCCAATAATTCACTGCGTGTAGCAAATGGTGTTCCACTTTTTACATGTTTTTTTCCAAAATATTTTATAGAATAAAAAGAAAGAAAGAAATATTTATATTGAAAAAGGTTGTGAGCCCTGGGAACTATAGCACATCAAGGATATCTAAAACTTAGATTATTTAAAGGAAAATTATTCTTTAACTTCGCCCACATTAAAAAACTTAAAAATATTTTATTTTTTTGCTCAGCACAAAGCTGAAGTTGTCTTCATGGTTGATAAAACAAGACTTGTATAGTAAGTATTTTTTAAACTATTAAAAAATACGTGAAGTTAAACTTTGTGAATTTTTATACAATAATAAATAAGACTTTAGAATTTTTCCTGAGATGTTATGAAATTGTGGAATTAACTTTCAGAATTAACTTTCAGAATTAACTTACGGGAGTCAATTGTCCCCATCCAACAGGCCACAAACTTGTATTTCTGAATGGATCGTTGGGATATGGGTCGAGAGGTGTTCTGTCTCCATGTCTATACAACTGTAACAGAAAACCAACCAAAATATTTAGCATTTCACATTTAATATTATCAAGATATCAAAACATATTTTAAATGAGTACGATTCTGAAAAATAATATACACAAAGTATTCCAATTGATATCAATTATTTAATACAATATATTTTCAGGAAAAATTGTATTTCTGAATCTGAGATATTCTATACATGCATAGTTCCATCTGTTTTAAGTAACTAGTAAGCTCCAGATAAATTCTGGGTTGAAACTTAATATTAATCAAGATTTCTCTAGTATATGTCAGTTTACAAAACCACCTCAGTATTATTTAACAGTCAAAATAAATGTGAAAATGTAGGCCTACTCTATAAATAAGGGTTTCATTCACAGATAAATAAGATATAGAGATTAGTTTAGGTAAAAACGTTATTAAAAATGAACACAAGAGACGCTAATTGAATATAAGCAAATGAGTTTATCAGGTCACATAGGTCCATCTTCTAAATATAGTACCCAATTTTAGGTACTTCCACATTTTAAAAGCAGCATCTTCCTTCCAAGCAACATGTGTGGGGAGGTCCAGGCTGATCTGCCTGATGGTAGGGGAGACTGGGGAGGTTTGACCATAAGGGAGGTTTGACAAACATTCAAATTTCCCTCTTTTTTAAGCTGTATCATGTTGATACCTGGTGGATAATAAACTCAAAGCTTTGTTAAAAAAGCCATCTTTATATCAGGGCTGCTACAGTTAAAAGTTTGGAGCTTTGTTAATTTTTGTGAATTCATGGTGGGAAAGTAAGTATTTTGATTTTCTTCTCTAAGGTAATATCTAAATATATTATTAAATAGAACTTTATCTTTAATAGCATGATGAATCTATAGAACTTAATGTACAAACCTACATAAAGACTTCAAAGAAAGGTTAATATTTTCTTTGGGATTTTTTTATTTTATATAATTGGTGTCATTGGGGAGGTTTGACCAAGAGCTATTATGGGAGGTTTGACCATAAGGTCAAGAGGTGGTCGAAGGCCTGCCAAATCACGTATTTTGACAAATACACCTATAAAAACTCAAATAGAAAGTGAGCATGCATTAAGAAAGACAAAAAGTAATAAAGTGTCTAAACCACAAATTACAAAAAGGCAAATTAAGAAAAAAATATTTGTTGAGAGTTCAGAATCAAGCCAGGAAGAGGAAGATTTTTGGGAAAAATCCAGCAGTGATGATTTAAATTTTGATGATGAAGATATGCTTCACACCATTGATCAAGGAGACTTTGCTTTGGTGAAGTTTAAAACCAAAAGTAGCTTTTGCTACTTTGTTTCAAGGGTGGTTAAAAAAGAGAGCAACGATGACTATTATGTCACATTTTTGCGTCGATCTGAGCCAGGTATAGGACTGTATTCATTTGTTTATCCTGAAAAAGAAGATACCTCAAATGTTTTGAGAGAAGATTTAATAAAATTACCCCCTCCAGTCTCTAGTGGCGGAACAGAAAGAGTTGCGCTGAAAGTGAATTTTGACTTTGACTTTTCAAGATACCAACCTGTGCGCTAATTGACCATGCAGAAGTTTCGCATATTATTTTTGAGTTTTTTTTATATTAAATTTAAGGCCTAAGCCCAATGATTGATATATTATTTATAAGCTTTCTAAGCCTAAAGTTGTTTTCATATTTATTAATTTAGGCCTATAAGAACAATAATAGTTTGTTTACTTTGTTTTGTACATATGGTAGCTTATTAATGCCATGTTATTGTGTCTATACTGTAATATTATTATAATGAATGTGTTTTCTGTTTATAAAAATACTTTACTGTTGAACTGTCATCTTTGTCCACATTGTATCTTGCTTTCATTGCATTTAATATAAGCTGGTCAAACCTCCCACACCATGGGTCAAACCTCCCTCACATAGGGAGGTTTGACCCTGTTTTCAGTACTATAAATATTGTTTAGTACACATTAATAAACTAGTCAGATATGTCAAACTATGGTTTGAAAACATGCCTGAAAGTCTAAAGAACGAATTAAGACCATCAACAACTTTTTACTGTTAATATAAAAAATAAAATAAAAAGCAAAATTTGGGTCAAACCTCCCCAGTCTCCCCTACAGTTTTGGATGGCATTCACTGTACCTAAATTCACAAGACAAAGTTTAGGAGCTATGATTTTAAATCTCATAAAATTAGGTCCGATGAAGTTAGGTCTTAAGGCGTTTGATCTTATGAAGCTTAGATCCACTGCCTGTATGAACTGTTAAGGATGTTTAAAATAAATGTATGAACATTTAAATGTAGGTCTGGTGGTGTCAAGGAATGTAAAACTCAGAATATACAAAATCATTTTACCAGTTGTTCTCTCTATTGGTGTGAAAGTATCTTACCTTACATGACAAAAAAATAAAATAAATAAGGGTGTTTGAAAACAAGATGCTTAGGAAGAAATTTGGTCCAAAGGGGGATGAGGGTATTGGGGAGTGGAGGAGGCTACATAATGATGAGCTATAAATCTTGTACTCATCACAAGACATTGCTTGGGTAATCAAGTCTCGTCAATTACGGTTGGCAGGAAATGCAGTGTGAATGGTAAAATCTATAACCTTGTTCAGGGGTTTGACTGGCAAACCCAATGGGAAGAGACGAGTGGGAAGACCTAGATGCAGATCGGAGGATAACATTAGAATGGACCTGAAAGAAATAGGATGTAACGAGGTGGACTGGATAGAACTAGCCCAATATAGGGATAGGTGGTGTACTTTTCAAAGTGCAGCAATGAACTTTCGAGTTCTTTATGCCATAGAATAAGTAAATAAGTGGGGTTAGAGCCAGTGAAGTTATGGTTTAATAAATTTACGTCTAGTTAAGTTGGGAGTTATAAAATTATGTACCACAAATTTAATTTTATAAGGTTAGGTCTCATGGGGTTTAGGTCTTGTGGTATTAGGTATTGTGGGGTTTATATTTGTGTATGTAATTATTTAGTTACAAGGAGATTCTTGAATTATTCATAAACAACTAAGGACCAATTTTACAATGTCTCAGGTGACCTGGCGGTCTAGGGGTAAGGTGTCAGACTTCTATGCTGGCGGCCGGGGTTCAATCCTCGGTCCCGGCAAAGATTTATCTGATTACCAAACCCTTCCTTCACCTCTGACAAGACATCTTGTGAATGTGAGGAATGCCAGGTCTCCACCGTGGTTCGGATTCCACGTTAAACTGTAGGTCCTTCATTTCATCTCACAATCACCCTACCATTACACATTAGTGTAAGTGCGTATAACCCGAACGGGTAGTAAGACGCGGTGCTAATAATAATAATAATAATAATAATACAATGTCTCATTGTGCTCATTTGTCTCAACATAAGGCTAAGTTATAACAACCACTGTTATTTTCCTCCATGTCAAGTACTGTTTAAGCAGGATGGTTTTTTCTCCATGTTGGCTTATTTCTAAGTGAAAGAAGGCCACAAATACATAATCGACTCAGTGTGATAAGAGCAGCTTTATATGAAACTTTCTCATACTAGCATTTTATTGTGTTTGTTTTTCTTCTGAGCCTGTGTGTACGAATGTGTACATGTCAGTGTCAGGCAATTTTGACCGCAAACAAACATCATAAGCAAACCAACTTGAAGATTTCTTAGCTATTAGTACAAAATAATTTGTTGACACAGTCTGAATTACATATAAAGTAACTTAATTGACAATTACAAAAGTTACTAAAACAGCCTTCATTCACTTATGTATGTGCCTAGTCACATCTGCAACTATCACTGTGTGTGTGTGTGAAATAAAATAACACTTTTAATAATATAAAATGTTAATATATTATTGAGTGTAAGAAATATATTTGCATTTTATAAAAGTTTGTGCCTTCCAAAACTCTACTATAGTTGTTTGAATTGGTTTAGAATAATTGGTTCTAGAATAAAATTCCAGCATAATTCTTAGTCTTCCTGGCAAAAAAAAAATCCTGATTTTTTTTAAAGGTTTTTCTTCTAGTTGTGAGACTTTAAACAAATGATTCTAAAAGAAAATGTTTTTGAACAGGGCACCAATTTTAGTAGCTGGGCAAGTATTGTAAATAAGTATTTATTGGCATTTGTATTTTCCTGCGATGTAGTAAATGGCAATATTTTCCCTGTGCAGTAAACACTATCATATGGCCAAAAGATTTGAATTGTTCAAGTCTGTATGAAGCAGGTGGGAAGCGAGATGACAAAAAGGGTATTGTAGGAGCCAGGCTAATCTTTCTCTCACTTTTCTTGCCTCTCTCTCTTCCAGTTCTTTGACCAGTTCAAAACCTGCTGAAAAATCTTTTGGCAAGCGCGTAATGTTGAGAAACAAGCACTCTCTTTATATCAATAGTTTGACAAATCTCAGTGAGTGTAACATTGTATGTCTAGTATGTACATTACAACAGTTTATGTTTTAACATTTCAATAACATATGAACGACAAGCATGCCTAGCATGTCTGATGTTTCTTAAAATATTAAAATATATATAAAGGAAAGCTAATATCAGCATGGAACAACTGAAAAAACATGTGGTTAACAGACAAGGGAAGAAAACAAAGTTGAACCTCACAGCCAGGAAAAAAAAAAAGAAATTACAGGTACATAGCCTAGGGGAGGGTAGCCTTCTGAAATTAGGGTAGTGTATACATATAAACTTTTATACTAGAGGCTAGGGGAATGAAACTGTAGTGGGTGGTTGGGGGTAGAATAATCTATTAACTGGTAGGTGAATTTATGTATTTCTACTACATGTACTGCAAATTGACATGAATTGAGTTATTTAATTTTATTCTCAATTATATTGGTAATTATTTTGACTAGTCCTAATATTTACTTACACAACATATCAAGCTAAATATATTTTTCAAAAATAATCTTAAGAAAACCGAGTATGTATGCGATATTGAATAGGCCTTGCTAGGTCATAAAATACTCTATTTTATTCATAGCTACATGGTGTTTAAGTGCCTAATTACTGTCATGTGTTTCTGGCTAATAATTTCATTCCACTTAAATTTACAAACACTTAAAAAGGAGAGCATTACCAAACTGAGCTCTGGTATTGTCTCGGTCATAAACATTTTAACATCAATACCAGGTCAACCGTGCAAACACGCTTAGTGTTTTATTTCAAACAAATTGTTATGTTTTCATCAGAAATTGGGGCCCCCTTCTGAATTTTTTTTCTTGTCATGTGCCTAATCTATTGTACTATATTATCACTATGGTATTTCAATACTTATTTTTAAACACTTAACATACTAACCAACATAACCTAACACCGCCTAGATATACACATCTATAACTCAAGTTATAGGCCCATATATAGTTAATAATGGAACAGAAGAATACATTCATATACAAATAATAAATAAGTTTTCAGCACCATCCGGAACTGAGACAGGATTCTTTAGATATAGGATCAACCAATTTAATCACAAATCCTCAAAAACAGTCATTATCAGGGCCCGAAAGTTGATGACCTTAAAAATGGAGTATTAATGCTCCCAAAAATAAGAAAAATACCCTTAAAAATAATAAAGATGCACTTAAAAACGATACTTTTTTTATTCTAAGAATACAAAAAATGCTCTTAAAAATTAATAAGACATTTAAAATCCAATCATTATTCTTCCTTGTCCGATTATGGTAATGTGGGAATCCTCCAAAATTGTTTTCCCCCCTCTCTTTCAAAGCAAATGGGGCCACCCCTCCTCTAAATCATACACTTTTAACTCCTTTCCCCTTATTCTAAATATACTGACAGCTCAAAGTGATGGTAAGGCTTATAAAGCACGAGCGAAATTATTGAAATTAAAGCGAGTTAAGTGAAAGTACATATGTATGTGACTTTTAATTGTTACCCAAATTTAAACATATTTTATCATTGTAAATAATTAACACTGTATTTATTTGACTTTTAATTGCAAACTGAATTTAAACATATTTTATTATTGTTAATGATTAATGCTGTTTCTCGACAAATGTTAATAAAAAGATATTTTTTTTTACAAGGAGCAATTATCGGCTACAAATCAAAGAAAGTTTTGTTTATTGTTGCTCGAAACAAATATTGCTCTTTTTGTGAATGCCATGCCTCCACTGTCAACTAAAGTTATCTTCTGCTTAACAAGTGTACAACAAATTGGACCGGTTCCTCAACATCTTTGGAACAGGACATCATTCTTGGAGGTTTTGTTCAAAGTGTTCATTTTCACAGCATCAAATTTCACAAGCTTATTGGAGATGGTGACAGTAGTGTATATAGAAAATTAATTCAAATTCAAAAAATATAATGCAGAAACCATCCACCAAGAAACTACACAAACAAATTCATGATATATGCTTAAACAAAAAACTAGGAAATGCAACACCAAGGACAATTTTGCAATTTAGAATATTACACCTAAGAACTGCAATATGTTGTGCAATAAAGTACAGGAAAAGGCAGAGTTTCCACATCATGCCCGTGTTGAAGAGATACATAAGGATATTATAAACAGTCCATATCATGTTTTAGGTGACATTTCCAAATGCGTTGAGAGACAACATTTTTGTGATGGTGTTGCTAAGGCAGGAGAATGTAATTATATTCCAAAAAATGATCAATCAGGTATGTTGCAGGAACTTTTGACGGCTTAACAGCATGTTGCAATGAACACAACCAGCCTAATATTGGATGTGGACAACAACATCTCAGAGAATTTCAACTCTGTTGCCACAAAAGCAATGGCGGCAAACGCGTCAACTTCGTAAAGCGAAACTTTTACCAGACATGGTGTGAAGCGGCAATGGCATCAGTGAATTCTCAAGGCAAAATTCATTAGGTCATCCACAAATTGGTAGTAAAAGAAGTTCTGGATTACATACAAAATTATTTGTGGCAAGACAAAAAGAACAAAGAGCATGCAACCATCGCCGCTATTTAATTTATCAACCAAAGAGTGACTCAAACTCAACGTATAGCAGACAGAGATTATGGCCCAGATGCTTCAATCCCCCAGATATGAATCCTGCCGAGTATGAAAAGGCCAAACAATCATTTTTATTGGAATTAAGAGGGGACAAATGTGAAATAGAAAAAAAAATCACTAGGGAGCAAAGTGGGTGCCTTGAATGGAAAAGAGAGAGAAGCAAACGAGTGATAGCTTCTTTTTTGGAAAGATTTGTGAAATGAAAGATACAACCTCCTGTGCAGGTGTAGAGCAACAAATAAGATATAAAGTTTTTAAGGGAATTCAAGTACGGTTTGGGGATTAGAAAAAAAAGCAGTTGCTTTGACTCAATATTCAGAAGAAACACTAGTAGTAATTACAAAAAGTGGGCTGATTGTGGATTAAGAGTATACATTTCTTGCTGCACCTCCTGATAGACTAACTGGAAAGAACAAAGTAGTCGAAGTGAAATGCCCTATCTCGTCAAAATTATTACCACCTTTGGAAGCTATAAACAAAACCATAAAGTTTATGGACATTATTGATGAAATTTCTAACCTAAAAAAAAAGACATGTTTATCAAGTTCAAGTAACACTGTACATCACTTGACATCAATTCTGCCATTTCATCATGTGGTTTCCCAATATAGCATACATTTTTATTTTACCATTGAATGTAATTTCATCTCATTGTTATATTTATTTGATTCTAATAACTTTTCTGTTAACATAAATATAATAATTATAAAGCTACTTTTATGGAGAATTGGAGTAACACATTTGATTCTATGTCAAAATTATTTAGATGTGTATTATTGGTTTAACTTATAGTTTTCACAATGCATTATCTACACACTATTAGTATTACATAGGAAGTAATAATTGTAAAGAAGAAAATTGTGCTCCTAGATAGTATGTCCTCACAGTTTGGTCTCTCCTGGCTAAATATAAATCTGGCCCTGATTATTAAGTGAATATAATAAAATAAACTATATATGTTTGGATTTTATCTACATGCTGGGATATTTTTGTGTACCCCTGGGGGTACACGTACCTGAGGTTGAATACCATTACTCTATGCAGTTGTCTGAATGTATTTACACCCTTTTTATCTTGAAAGATAGCTTACCTTGACATTCTACATTCTACAAACATTATGTGCTACTTATAAAATAGTGTCATACTGTAATTACATAAATAAAATTTTGAAAATAAATATTTCATTTAGGTAAATGATTTGGATATTTAAACACTCAATAGTATTGTGATGAAAATTATTATTTGTGTACATCTCACATGTATAGTGAGGCACAGTAACAGGAAAAAATATTATCATTCATCCAAATTCATTATATCTTACCACTCCTGCTCTATTAAAAAGATGAATGATCTGACAGGAAATGTCTAAAAGCTACCCTATCTATGAGTAAACCTGTCTAATTATTTTAATCAATTACTGTAATGTTTGAAATTTAGAGTGTATTACTAAATATCGATTTAAATTTAGCATGGTAGCCTAACTGGTTGGAGTGCTTTAGTTTACAAAATAAAAAAATTGGTTTGAATAAACAGGTCTTATAGATCCGATTATTTGTATGCTTAAACATATGCAATTATTTGTATATTGTAATCAAAGTTTTGGTATTGTTATCATTTTTTGGTGATTTAGGGCCACCAACATAAACATTTATAAAAGCTTAACATTATAAACCTGGCATAACCTTACTGTTTACTGCGATACAAAAACGCGACCTTTTGAATGTACATTAATAATCTGTTACTGTGTGAGTGTGATGGACGAAATGTGCCTTTTCGTTGTATGTATGCTGTCAGAGATATGGAATGCACGAGTCATAGTCTACAAAACTCTCCCTCTCTATTGTGGCCACATTCATTTGCATCACATTAACATTTTAGTCCTTCTTAGAAGTCCTACGTGTTCAGTTCGGTAGTTGTACTTTCGCTTTGTTTATAAAAACACATATTCATTGTGTGGTGTATAGTTAATGTGTTTAATGTTTAATAGCTGTTAGTGTTTCATGTTTTGTTATTACTGTATGTAGTGTCTTTTTTAGTGTTTAATGTTTTGTTATTACTGTATGTAGTGTCTCTATACATACACATAAAACATTTTTTCCTTATAAAGATTGTTTAGTTAGCACAATATACGTAGTTTACAATTGACCAAAATGGCGGAAACATACAAAAAGAGAAACAATATTAGTGTAAAGAATAAGCTTGCGATCTTAGAAAAATACAACAAATTACCTAAAATAAGTCAAAGAAATGCAGCAACACAATTGCCAATTTCTCAGCCACTTATGTATAATCATAAAAAAACAGGGAAGTTATCGAAAAGGCCGCATCACAAAATGATAATGTGCATTGTAAGAGAAATCGTTCAGGTAAAGATGTACAGGTAGAATCAGCACTAAAACTTTGGTTTAGTAATGTTCGACACAAGATGCTCGCGTTAATGGCCCGTTATTGCGACAGAAAGCTGAAGCGTTGGTAAGGAAAGATTTGCAAGCTGTCGATGGTTGGTTCCAGCATTGGAAAAAACAGGGAAACATCTCGTACATGATGAACAAAATGACGCAGATGTTTCCAGAGCACAAAATTGGATTCAAAATTAATGGTCGAAAATTTGTTCAGGATTCTTGCCGTGCGACATCTACATCGCGGATGAAACTGGGCTCTATTACCGTGCTTTGCCAGAGTACATGTACTTGTTTAAAAATGATAATGCTAAAAGATGTAAGAGGTCAACATATTTATTAACCCTTTTATGCTATGTAAGCATGGCCGGAGATAAAGAAGATCTTGTCATAATAGGCAAAAGAAAAAATCTTCGATGTATCAAAGGAGTTAAATTGCCTGGAGACTATTTTTCAAACAGTAATGCCTGGATGACGACTCTAATCTTTAACTAATGGTTAATGAAATGGGACAAAAGAGTGGATCACAAAATTCTACTTTTGATAGATAAATGTACCGCCCACAAGGTCACTGCCTCACTAAAACACATCAAAATTGTTTTCTTGCCTCCCAACACCACATTGATGATATAGCCATGTGATCAGGGTGTAATTTAGACCGTCAAGGCATATTACCTTTGAGAAATGCATACACCCGTATTAGAAAATATGGACATTGCCAAACTGCTGACTGCAAACGAATTGGCTTAAAAAAACAACGATTTCAGACACCCTGCATCTTTTAGCAATGTCTTAGAGTCAACTGTCAGCAAGCACAATTCGAAACTGTTTTAAACACGGTGGTTTTACCAATGAAATTGAAGGCAAGACAATTGAGGAACAGCCTGCAGTGAATTTAGAGCCATCAGATATGGCAGCTGATGAATACGAATCTTGGATGGCTATTGATGAACACATTGTAGTTACTGAAAAACTGACGGAAGACTAAATCTGCTCGGCGGTATCTTCTGTTGCACAACTCGAAGAATAAATTGAGCCAAACAGAAATGAAGAGGAATGTATTGAAGTAAAAATGCCTATGAACAAAAAAATATTACAGGCTTTAGAAGTTCTATGACGGGAGTGCACATTAATGCTAATCTTTTTATACTACTTATTATGTAATGACAATGTTACTCTTATTGTATACTGTATTTATATGAAAGAAACACTTGTGGTATTTCTGTAAATAAATGTTGGGTTGTTTTTCAAATCTGTACAGTGAAAATACTAGGATAATAATTTAAGATTACTGGCTTAGTTTTAGCTTTAAGTGTTTTCTACAAGTGGTAAACATTAACAAGTGGTAAACATTACGTCTGTGCATTCTTTGAGTTATAACCATTATGATATAACCTCAATTTATTTTAGATTACTCGTTTAGTTTTAGCTTCAAGTGTTGATGAAGTCGTGATTTTTTGTTAATTTTAATTGAATTCCCAGACAATTCCCTGTCATCCCTGACTTCTAGGTATGTTACAATTCCCTGTCATCCTGACTTTTCTAGGTTTGTTATGTTCTCTCTGCCTATAGCCATGTTACATTAATAGGATAGAGATGAAAAGTAGAATTGATATAAAGAGCACTTGTGTGAAGGGAGAATGGGAAACAAATATGTATAAGCCACCTCAATACACCCGCTGGGGTCCAAAACTTATCCCCAATCTTTGAAAAACATTACAAGATTGGCCCTTTGGTTCTCATTCTCTCTACTCCTCGATATATTAAATATCAACACTTATGCTTAGAGTAACAATGAACAAAATATTTTATTTTATTATAAACATATCTTAAACAAAGTATAGTGCTGTAAAGTGGTCAGGGTTTTAGGCCCTTAGCTCTCGACCAGTTCATGTACATATATTCGTTTGACATTGTTTATTTTGTTAATTTAATACCATTCTTCAAAACACTAAATTTTTTATGGTTGTAATAGGCTTGCAAGTGCCCAATATTTATAATATTCAAAGACATTTAGTAACATTTTATATAGGGCTATCATTTTACTAAAATCCAACTTTTAGTTTATAAGAAATCATGTTAATATAATCAAGATACTGAGAGTACTACACTTATAATACATTTTTGTTTTCCAATACTCTAGGCCAAATTTAATCTATATTACTATCAAATGTGTAATTATAAGAAAGTGTGAGGTTCAATGTTAATTATAAGTTGTCCAAACCATAACCAAAGTTGTAAGAAATCTATATTTTAAATTCCAATTCATTAACTTCATACCCGCCTCGGTGGCGTAGTTGGCTAACGCGCTAGTCATGTTGAGCTGCTCTACTGCTGAGGACGGGGAGATCAAGGTTCGAATCTCGGTCGGGTGAACTGGGAGTGATTTTTCCTAAATGGTTTTCCACTCTCCCTCCACGCAAATGCAGGTTCACTTCCTCTAATTCAACCTTCCCAATTCCAAATCCATTAGCGTTATTAGTACTTAAAGCGTATAACCCGTAAGAAAATCATCTACAGCAAGGACCGAGCGCCAATTATTCAGTTGATCAATAAAAAACCTAAAAAAAAATTGTTGAGAAAACTTCCAGGATATAGGCCTACCTAAAATGTAGTACAATAACAATAAATATATTTATTATTATTAGCACCGCATCTTACTACCTGTTCGGGTTATACACACGCTAATGTGTAATGGTAGGCAAAGGTGCAAAATATGTCCGGACGTGCGAACAAGGTTCGGGGGAAATTAAAGCAGTCCTGGGGAAATTTGGGGTAGGGAAAAGTCCAACAATTTTGTTGATAACCTTTTTAAGATTTTAAGTTTAGTAGATTCTGGTTCTGATATGGTAGTTTCATTTATATGAAAAACTAAGGCCGATGACACTCCACACCCACACTATCAGTAAGTGCCATAGTGAGGCAGTGTCTGTGTTAGGGGTGTCTAGGAGTTAACATAATGTGGCACAGTTCTAGATAACAAGTCAAGAGGTTGAAATAAGGGGCAAAGGAAAAATCTATTAATTTAACCTGGCTAATGTCGTGATTGAGGGATGAGTCATCAGTCACCTACCCTACCACGGGTGTTTGGTAGCTATGGCGGGCAGGTGGGGGAGGGTAGGGAAGGGTGAGGGTAGGGAAGGGTGAGCGATGTTTGGTTTTAGTTTGAATCCACTCACCCGTTAAATCCCGTCCTAATTACACGGCGATGTGCGCACAGTTTAATTAAACTCATGACATGTGTATTGTAATAATTGTGTAGCCATGAAATTGTTTTTAGTGGACCTACTAAGGTCTGTACATTGTACAATAGATAAATGTTTATAAAAAAATTAGATGATTTGGTGAAACAAATGTTTATTATGTCGACTTTTAAGAGCAAACAAGACGTCAACTGTGCTTATTGTAAATGGCGTAGCAGACGTGATAAACTCGGATATCACGTATCTGACCGTTTCAACCAATGAGATGGTAAGAGACTTCATCCAATCAAAACATTCGAAAGAAAATAGTCTACAGCACGGAGCGTGTGTCAAGCAGTCAGCTGATCAAAGAAACCAAACACAACTTTGTTGAGAAAACTTTCAGTATTTATATTTAAATATAGGTTAAGAACAATCACAAGAAATATATTTATAACTTTATTCTAACCATCAAACTTAAAATAATAAATGTTTGCAATAGTTTGAAAATGCTAAAAAGATGTAGTCCTACTAATATTTTGGATGAAAAATCACTAGTATCCATAATTTATCAATTACAAAAAATTAAATGACGCTAGTAAATGGAGTATAAACCAGATAATAGGATGTTGATCCTACAAAAGCAAAGCCAATATTTCTGAGAACTTGGTATTTCTCAGAAAACACTTTCCTAGAAGCTGCTCTTCCCGGGGTGTTTAGATTTTTGAAAAATGTTTCTGAAATAGGTCCGCGTGTAGCCATCTTTTCATTTTGTATATGTTTCCATAGCGACGGATTCTATCACTGCCATTCATTCCATTATTTCAAGGTGCATGCGCATATTTACTCGGCTGTGATTGGTAGTCCATATAAACTAGTCCGTAGAAAGTTAAAGTTGGGCGACTTCTACGGAGTGAGGACTTACGGATAAGGACTCTGTGGCCAGAGCAATCTAATATTGTAACATCGATTTCTTACGGACCACGTACCTAAGGATACGGAGTCTGTGTCTGGGCCTTTACCCCTAAATCACCAGCTCACTAAACTATATTTAACAACAATATAACCAATCACAAAATAAAGTCTAATTAAAAACCATTTATTTTGGTGTTTAAGATGGATCCCAACGCGCATGCCAATATTTACTCAGCTGTGATTGGTAGTCCGTATAAACTAAGTTAGTCCTTAGAAAGTTAGTGTTAGTCAACTTCTAATGAGTACGTACTTACGGATAAGGACTACGTGGCCTGCGCAATCTGATGTGGCAACGATTTCTTACGGACCACTTACCTATGGATATGGAGTCTGTGTCGGGAACTTTATGAGGCTTGAAAATTCATAACCTAAAAAATGTGCTAGTTGTGGTTTTAATAAGTGAATTCTACTAAACCTTAAAATTTGAACTTACCAAATTCACGAAAATCAACGAACCAATATCGTCTTTAATAATACCATTGTTTACGTGCAAACAAGCAATAAACACCATATATTTCAGGAACATATCGATTGACTGAGAACCTAGCTCTCAGAAGTCCGTCACATTTACTAACCGTTATTAATCCAACATTAGAAAAATAAATGGAACCAAGCAAAGATTTAGTTCCAAAATTTCTAATAGATGGCAATAGAGTAGATAATTAGTTGGCTGTTGTTACCCTGCGCGTCTCTTCTTTTCCCCTAGAATACACGGTTATGTGGTTGTGGAATTCTTCGGTCAGCTACTATTGACTAGTGATGGGCAGAATTGGATGAATAGAATCAATTCGTTCGATTATTCTGAATAATCGATTCATTCGATTCTTTCAAAATCATTCGAATGAAAACAGTAGCTGACTTGACGCTAGGTGGCCGGTTCATTCTCTTACCACTCCCTTGCCAGAAGTGCTGAGGAAAATCGACCTTATGATTATGAATATTTCCAGGGCTATCTCTATACAGGTCTTCAATTTTATTAGGTTCATTTTCAATAAATAGTCACCATTAATACACAATAATCGACCTTACCTTTTCGAATGATTAAGACTGATTTAATACAAAGTTTAAGTGGTTGTACAGTTTACAATCGAATATCTGCCAAAAATAATTCGAATTAAAATATTATTCGATTATTCTGCTACATTACTACGTAAATTGTTCTTATTCATTTCTTTTAAATTATACCATCCTAACTAACCAAAAGCATATATATTTTAAACTTGACTTAAATTTATTTAGTAGATAAGCGTATAATTTTTTATGTATTTAATAAAAGATTTACTGACCGTAATATTCGGATCGTATTATAATATTATTCACTGAAATAATTTTACATTCTTATAACACAAAACATCATTATCCAGCAAACTTACGTCACCGTTTGTCGAGTAGTAATAATTATTGTTTGTTTGATTTTAAGTGAAGCTTTCAGGAGGCATATAATTGATTTAATTATTCAAATTGAAAGTATTTTATCACTTACCTGGTATATAAATAGAATTGTAAACATATATTTTTGTTATGTTTAGGAAATATTAAAGGGTCAATTATTTCGACTCTTTTAAACACAAAGGGAAACGTATGTTCTTTATTTTATTACTAATCGTACGCAAAGTATTTATATTAATTGCGAGGTATTTATGTGACTAATGTGTTCACTCATTCATTGTATAGTATTTTGTTGTGGCTGTACTTTGGTTTTTGACACCGGCACAAGGAACTAAATACAGTATCCAATAGAAAAGTGTTGATAAGCTGCAAACGCAAAGAAATGCGTGTTGGGAGATCCGACAGCAGGGTGAAGAGAATAGTAGCACAAAGCTAAACGAGCAACTAGTAACTATTTTTAGTTAGGAGTAGTAAACATCCGATTATTACCTACTCTTTACTACTTCTCAAAATCATTCGAATGATTATCGTTGACTTGACACCTTAATTAACTAAACTAAAGGTGCTTGGTTCGGCGTTTTGAGTGGTTTTTAAACTTCAGGAGTGTTAGTAGCTATATATGTGAGTAAAGTGTTATGTTTATAATATCTTTATTATTATATGTATTTCCATTGAGTCACGCGCTTAGGTCAGTACGATTATCAACGATTAACTACCTACTAATTTCTTGCTATCTTGTGCACCCCATAGCGCCATGACAGTTTGTACACGTCTATGTTGTGTTTGTATAGGGTAATAGAGATGTGAGCATAAAAAATATTACCAATTATTTGGTGTAAAATATATACTTGTGTGTCGAATTTTACTATTGAAACTTTTGACTAAATTTCAACTTATATAATTTAATCAATATAATGTAGTCATTTTTTATGTCAAATAATGCCTTGATTACTATATTATGCTTGTGCATAATTGTTTCAATTACTTTTTAAGCTATATTTATTTTATATCTACCTTCGTTCATCCTAAAGTTGAAATCCTAAATTGTGTTATATTTCTTTACAGATCACAATACCACCCAATAAATTGAAAAGCCAAATTTGGGACTATTTCAACAAAATTAGTGACAAAGAAAATGTGTGCAAGATATGTAATAAGAACCTAAAAACTTCTGGCAATACAACCAATCTTCGTGGTCATTTAGAAAATGAACATTCACAGCAGTGGTTAGATGTGGAAATACCTAACGAGAAACCAAAAAATGTTAGTTTCATTACTGCTTATATGGAAGTAGATGCCGCAACGTCAGCAAATTGAGATTTTAATAATGTCGTTCCAACAACACCAACATCGGACAAATATCTATTCTTCCACCAGTGTTTCCAGCACTTCAACTAGCATTGTTCTACCTAAAGCCCGTATCACACGACACTAGCTAGTACTTGAAATCCAGTGTGCTAGCTAGCACGTCATCATCTAGCGTCATGTGAATCAGAAAAAGTATACTGGTTCTGCCACTTGGTACTGGCTACCATACTAGTTGTGAGGATAGAACATGTGCTATTTTCGTACTAGTTCCGACACTAGTTTGTGTAATTCGACCAATCAATGCCCGCTCAGACTATGTGTAGAGTAAATAATAGAAATGGCGCCGACATGGTCTTCGGATGTGATTTTGTTGTTGGCGGAAAATTATTCTAAACATCCTTGTTTATATAATACCAAATTGCCACAATATGACAATATATTTAATATATATAAATTCTATTTAAAACATGTCATCTAAAAATGACAAACTGTGTTCCAGACCCAATTTTAATCTAAATAAACTTGATAGCATGCCAACCTTGGATTTTTTTTTTTAGAATATAAAGTGTGTGTAGGCTTAAAAAAGAACATTTGTGAATCAAGGATACTGTACTTGGACACCCATGGGCTTAGGGGCTTCTGACCACATCGTAAATAAATGAATACAAATTTAGGGAGATACTAAACGTTTGTGTCACCCCGAATGTATACTACCTAACCTCCGAATGTATCATATTTAGCATCCTGAGACCATTATTTCGTCTTTACCAACAAGTCCCGTGTCCATATTCTTTTTCTTAGGCTCACTCTCATATTTTTCAATATCTTTATTAGCAATTAATGCAGCTGTTGCACCCGAAATTAATCTCTGAAGTTCCATAAATATTTGCACTAGAACCTAGTATCAAACTAGCAGCGTGTGAATACTCTAGTCCTGTTTATATTATACTAGCTAGTATACATATATCTAGTCGCTAGCTAGCACACTTGATTTCTAGTACGAGCTAGTGTCATGTGATACGGGCTTAAGAAAAGTTTGCAGACCCAACCAAACGTTAATGACTTCATAAATAACATAAAAAGCATAACCACACAGAATGGAGCTAGATCAAATAAAATATCTGAAGCTATTGTGGATGTAATAATCATGGATAATAAACCATTTTCCACTGTAGAAGGTAAAGGCTTTCTGCGACTGATGAGGGAAGCATGTCCATTGTACAAGGTGACAAGTCGAGATACAATAAAAAACAGAATTGACGACAAATATGAGGCAATGAGTCAACTTTTTAAAAATTATATAAAATATGCTGACAACTATTGCATCATCTACGATATTTGGACTGAAACCATGCAAAATAAATCATTTGTGAGTGTTACTATTCACTTTTGGTACAAGTATCTACTCCTCAGTGGGACATTAGGTGTTATGGAGCTGACAGAAAGCCACACGTCACTGTATATCACTGAAAAATTTACAGAAAATTTCATCGAGTGGAATGTTTCAATTGAAAAAAGTTTCAGCTATCGTCACAGATAATGACAGCACTGTAATGAAGGTCAACAGGGAAATGTTTGGAGAAAAAAGATTATTCCTTGCTTTGACCAGACAAATAATTTAGTCGTAACAAAATAAATTGACAATGCAAAAAACTGTACTGAATTAATTGGTAAGGTTCGAGATATAGTGAAATTCATCAAAAAGAGTGTCAATACAAGTTACGAATTACGGAAAAGACAAATCGAAATGGGACTAAAAAAAGGTCAAATAAAAAAAAAGATTCTTGATGTTCGCACAAGATGGAATTCATCCTTCTACATGTTATAGCGATTCATGGAGCTAATGTTCATTATAGGGGCAATACTTTTGACTCGACCGGAAGCTCCCTCAATGGTATCAAGCAGTGAACTAGATTGCGTAAAAGAAATGGTAGAATTACTATGCCCTTTTGAGAAGTTAACAAAATAAATTCTGGAAGATAGCTACGTGACGGCGAGTAAAGTTATTCCACTAGTTAGTTAAGTCCGAGAAGCAATAGAAAATATGAAACCTAAAATTGGAATGATTACACAATTTAAAGAGGCGATATAGAAACAACTAGCTATAAGATTTGATAACCTGGAGAATTCCACCATACTTGCCATTTCAACTATTCTCCACCCCGGATTTAAGTTCATGCCCATGACATTATTATGGCAAGAACGTACGTTAAGTTCCTTACGTTTTTTCAGTAATCTAGACATTTTTTCACTTTTCTTTTTACAAGATTTTTTAAAATATCCAATAACTTTCTTCAATTGCTGTATTTAATTTACCGGTACGCCTTGGCTTGTCGAAGTGTCTGGAAGGTTTGTTGAACTTTTTTCATTTACAGTAACTTTATTTACATCACCAATATTAAGGAAAGCTTTCACAGAAGTAGCACTAACTTTATTTTTCTTTGGAGTCGATTCATTGCATTTAGTTAGTAATTTCCGTTTAAATGTCACGCTTGCAGGTTTATTTGAAACGACATAGAAAGTTGGAATCGCATTCCATATTAATTAATTTTTCTTCTCGTTCATAAACTGTAAATCTTCAAAATGAAACGCACAAAGATTCAGGTTAGTATGCAAATATCGCACGTCTTTCTTAAATAAATCGTCCCGTCGGCTGTTGACTAACCATTTTATGCTTCTTTCACTGTCTTTAAAAATCTAAAATATGAAATATCAAGCTTGTTTTTCTTATTGTTACTACAATTTATAGCACTGCACACATCGCCTTTCTTTGTAGCCATTATCATATATTAATTAACTTATCTACTTCGCAAATACATCTTGTTCCGAACGACAAACGATCAACGCAGTGAATACACTACTAATGAAATGTTTGTCAGCAGAAGAGTGGTGCTTCCTGGCCGCTAGAAGCGCTGTCATCGCACTGGTTGCAAATATTTGCCTGGAGCTTCGTGACTGTATATAGTAGATTGTGTTAGAGGATTGAACTTATCCATAGCCACAAAACCGTATATCAGGGGGAAAACAAGCTATTCGCAAAGTGATAATATAATAATTTATAACCAGATATTACTTTTAATTATAAACAAATCCATCATATGGCACTAAACTCCACATAATCAGTGATCAGGCCCGTTTTGGGAGGTTTAGCCGCCCTGGGAACAGAGTAACTTGGCACCCCCATAGTAAAACAGTACGCCAGTTTTGGTCAGTGATCTATATACTACACTGGATGGACATACACACATACCTTGCAACGGAGTAAATCGTGACGCTAAAGTTTGTCGTTTGCTTGGTTGTAACCTTGTTACAACATGGCATAGAAGAAGTTGTATCACTCACCAAGCCAGCCCCAGTTGACTCGTTCCGACTCATCTACAATAAACCCGAGATGCACCTCACCGCAAAATCCACGTTAGACTGAACCGAAGTTCGAGGCTCGCTGCTGGCCATGTTGAAAGAGCTTCCCCCTTCCCTTCTTCCGAGTGGACAAGAAACAAGCGAACGTCAATCTGCGCGCGCCGCCAGGTGCATTCAAAAACTTCTACGAACTGTATTTCTGCTTGCGAACAATGCTCGTAGGCCCTCGAGATGGTTCTTGAACACCCCTTTCCCCCTCTTTTACTCCGCGTGCTGAGAACACATGTTTACCACAGGATATATAATGGCTGGAGCCCAGAGTAGAAACACACATTTCACTCTGGGCTTTAAAGGTAAATAGCCTAACTTATGTAGGCTCGACGCTGTTTTCTAAATTCGTTTTGGCTTTAATACTTCTATCTTTCAAAATTCCATTTATATATCTACGACTAATATTTATTGCGACGATCTGCTACGTCAGCCCTTAAGGCGATGTTTACTTAATGAATACTTGGACTCTATTAATATTTTTGTATCTTTCATGTCCGCAAATAGTTTATTTACCGCCTTGTTTCCTACCAAGGTTGGTTAAATGTGGGGCCGCGAGCCACCCATTGCTTATATCCGCTGACGGCGTCTTGTTTGTTATTAATTCATTTAGGTATTCTTACTTAAGCTTGGACTTTATATTATGTCAAATATTACATTAATGTCGCTATCATCGTTTAGGTTAGGGACTTGAGCTCTTGACTCACCTAATGTTTGAGCTTTGAGCGGGACTTGGTGTAAAGTGGTTAGGGTTTTAGGCCCTTAGCTCTCAACCATTTTATTTATAAAATTATATTAGTTTTTCCTTTAGTTTACATATTAATACACTCAAGATACTGAGCGTACTAAACTGATAAATACATTATTCTTTTCCATTCATCTAGGCCTAATTGAAGTCTCTTTATTACTATCAAATGGTTAATTATAAGAAAGTGTGGGGTTTTATGGTAATTATAAGTTATGTAAATCATAACCAAAGTTGTAAGCAATATATGTTTTAAATTTCAATTCATTAAATTCATTTTCAGGCCTTTAAACTTTTAATATAAGTTTTTCATTATTTTAAGTCTTTGTTGGAATATTAGAGTCATCCAAATTTATTACTTTTACTTTTCATTTTAAGCATCGTGCAATGTATTAATAGCTGAAGCTGGGAGACGCACCTGTTTCTTACACGTGCAGTCTTTCTGGGGTGGGGGAGGTTTTGGCGCGGACTCCTGGCCAATCAATGCCTTTGGCATAACGTCTGTTTTTGACCTTATCTGGAAGGAAAGCGTCAGACGCGGGCACTGGCCGGTTAGCACGCAAAGAGTTAAGACCGGTACTCTCAATTAAATTATCGTAACTTTCAAGATGGGGGAAAGTAGAGGTAGCCCAGGTGGCTAAATAGTTATCTTTAGCGATGACATAATTAGTTCGTGTGTCTAAATTAAATATCCTTGGTACTAAAATGTAAATGATCTATTAAAATAAAACTTCAAATTCAAATGCTACGCTAAACAATATCTTTTTTTTTTAATCGGCTGTGTACCTCTACCCCCACCATTATATCTATAACCCCGAGATGCTCTATCGAAAAAACTGACTGCCGTGGACGACAACGTGAGAAGAAGATGAGAAGTTGAGGCTAGTAATCACTACAGCTGATTAAATAGTGATGATTGGTTACATTGGCTCTCTGCCCATGCTGTTGATAGACATTTATTATTATTTATTATTGTGGTACAGGATACCAATTAGTTTCATCTTTATGCTATTCTCTGATGACACCATTTTGGAAACGCCTAAGTATAAGGAGCCGCCTGATGTTATTGTTGTAGTGCCCATCAGGCCTTGGCGGTGACCCTTGTGCCGTATAGCACATCTGGCTTATGGTTAACGCTATTACTCTTAAGTGCCTCTCCCTCATTGAGTTGTACCATGTTTTTCTGGATAAATTTATAACTCTCTTGTGCTTACCACTGTGTGTTATTTGTGTGGGATAATTTTGGGGGTAGGTCACATGCTTGCGAGGGGACAGATTTAACGGTTTATTTCAACTTTCTTATGAAAAAACGCATTTCTGGTGAATAAAAGTATTATTGTTTTAAAATATTGAAATATTATAGCCCATTTGTCTGAGACACATTTACGTTTAAGGATACAATTCAGTTTTAAAGACGATAACGTACAAATACGAATACAATCTTTAATGTGTTAAAATATGTAGCTATCGCTTATGTTGTTTACATTATTCCAGGACTACAATATATTTAAAGTTGACTATTAGCTTATAAACTTGTTTAAAAGCAAATTTATTATAAGTTCTGTACCGTACCTGGGAAGTTAATGCATTTTGGTTTGGTAACACCAAGGTTATCTGCTAGCTCTAAAAATACAATGTGATCTGTAGTTAGTAGTTATAATCTGTCCCTGTAACAGTGCTGCTACGATGCAAGTCGTAGCAGCACTGTTACACGGACAGTTTATAACTACTAACTACAAATCACATTGTATTTACATAGTAGTCCGCAAAATATGGCACAGTCGTTTGGACATTACATACAGTATGAATTTTTTTACGTGTACAAATAAATACGTTTCTTGAAAACAGTTGTAACATCAAGGATAATAATGGCGTATTCAAACAAGCCAAGTGTGTTTAGTTTGGCTGGAAATGTGAGTGAAAACTTGCGCAAATTTAAGCAGAACTTTGAAATTTATATGTTAGTTTCGGGAAAATCTGAAAAGTCATCGGAAGTGAAAGCAGCCATACTACTTCTAAACCTTGTTGGAGAAGAAGCTGTGGAAGTACAAAACACAACTAAGCTAACTTATACAGAACGTAAATACTACGATACATTACTGGCTGCGTTTGAGGCATATGCCAAACCAAGAAAAAATGTGTCATATGGATAATTTATATTGTATTATCGTAAAAAAAAAATGGGAGAACCTTTTAACCATTTTGTAACAGACCTTAGGAAAGTAATTCAGACATGCGAGTTTGGTGATCAATCTGATGATATTGTTCCGGATTGCATTTTCATGGAGACAAATGATCATGATTGAAAAAATAACTTTTACAAGCGACAAGCCTGACGTTATAAAAGGCCTGTGACCTAGCAAAAGTGGCCGAGGTTAGTTGAGAATAACTAAGCCACCTACAAATGTCAACATTCTTAACTCCATTTCTAAGCGCAGTTCCTGTTGTTGTGGACATTGTGCGTAATCAATTCAAGAATCGTCAACGAGAAAAATATCCAGAGTCATCGAAATACACATTTAAATGTCGATGGTTTAACACTACTAATGAAAGGCGTCAATGTCCAGCATAATGATAAACAATGCTCAAAGTGTGGCAAACGTAATCATTTTGCTATTGTATGTCAAAACATCAGACAAGTGAAGACTTTACAATACAATGATAGTGATAATGATGGTAAACCTTTGAATGTGTACATGATTGCAGTCAAAACGACTGGATTACGACTAAATGTGTTTTAAGTGTATAACAAAGAGAAGCTGTATGATATGAAGGTGTGAGTAGTATGTGGACAGGTTTATCTGATTTATTACCCGTCACTTTGAGCCACGCCCCTTATAGTGACTGTCTTGGTGACGT
>CABFOW010002485.1:71159-100296 GCA_902141385.1 Timema californicum | reverse complement strand
CGGGTGGAGAGGAAGGTTGAATGTGCGAAAGTTTCGCAAGGGTTTACTGATTATATAATAAAAGCCAGAGAAAGCCTACTTAAAGTCTGTTCAGCGTAGAAATTGTTTTCTGAATTGCCTTTTTTTCCTACCAAAAATCTATTATATAGTAGGATATTGGTAGGAAAAAAGACCTTTCTGAGAGTAATTCCTACCGTGAATGGAGTATATGTGGTCGAATGGTTTAAGGCAGCCATGTCAGACTTTCGATCCAATCCATGATTTTGTTCAGATCACGAACCTTATGAACCATCATGCAACACGACCCCTTTCTTTATATATATACATCAAAGAAATACAACATATGGGAATGGTGATATTTGTGGAAATCTGGTTTTGAGGTTGGTGTACCAAATTGGTGTTCTCTCTTTGACATGGATCAACTCCCAAAAATTGTTGAATTTTCACACCCTACAAAACATGTGCGATGTTTGTTAGCACAACAATATGTGAACATTAATTTCTTCACATGAAATAGAACCTAACAACTGAGAGGTCTCTACTTACTGGCACACATTTTTCAACAATAAATGAAAGAGAATCAGACACCTTAGCTCGGTCGATATCATGTCTGTCTACTGAGCTAAGGGTCTCGGGTTCGATTCCTGGCCCGGCCGAAAAGTTTACCATGGGTGAAATGTGGGTTTACCCTTTCATAGTGAGAAATTAACGGCCAGGGACTGGATGTTGTGCCTGTGATAGTCTTAAGTTAGATTATAATACATGTGAAGCTATGAGAGGCCTAGCAGGCCGGTAGTGGAAAATATATGACTTGAATAAAAAACGGGCACAAGCTGGAAACACTGATGGATGTAAAAGAATGAAAGCGACTTCGGCGCAAGATTTAAATACAGAAACTCACAACATTGTTGCAAAAAAAGTTACACAATTTTTGTATAAGGGGATTATATTTATATTTTTTTATAAATAAAAATGTACTAGTTTTGAAATAATTTTACATAAGACAATGACAATATAATTTTTTTTAATGTTCCCCCCACCCTTACCCCTTAGTATTTTTAATTTTTAATGTAAACCTTTTTATCAAACGATTTTGACCATCCTGTTCTTAGACGTTATGCTCACGATAGACTGGACTGCAGATGACTGGGAGATCGGGGTTCAAATCCCACCAAGGGGGTGAGGGGGTGTTTTTATAGAAGGTTTTCACTCCCCTTCCACACAAATGTGGGTACAGGCTCAAAATACAATCCTCCTCGGCCTTAAGACATTAGTGTAATTACTATAAAAGCGTACAACCCTAACAAGCAGTAAGATGCTGTGGGAGATAAAAAGCAACGTTGCCATATTTCCAGAACTATCCCGGTTGGTTGCATGCACAAGCTGAATAAATATCAGTACTAACACGAATTCACCTTCACTGTACCAAGGATAAGTACAGGACTGTACCGTGGTGTGTGTGTTGTACTGTACCAAGGGTAGGTACAGGACTGTACAGTGATGTGTGTGGTCTACTGTACCAAGGGTAGGTACAGGGCTTTATGAGGAGTGTATAAAGGAATGGTATCGTGTGTATTGTGATTCCACAAGGTGACCGCAATGAGTGTATTGACTAATTTGTTATGCGAATTGAATTCACAACTCACTATAAACACAAAAGTCCGTGTAAAACATTGGTTTCCAACCTGAGGGTCGCAGCATGTTTCGGGATGGATCGCATTCCTTGTAGAAGTTATAGCTTTGTGTTTACTTAAGTGATTATAATGATTATAGAAATATCCAAAATTTAAATATAAATCTCAACTATGACAGATGTTTCTTGTTGAATAAGTTTACTGAAGCAGTCTCGTGGGTGAGTAGATCTACTACCATAACTTATAAAGTACCCACTGGGATCATTTATTCCCTTTTGCGACACCTTAATTGCATTCGTAAATCAATTTATAGACTAATTATGATGATTAAAACAAGCGTGGGTGAGCACGCAGGTTTTACGTCATGCTAGTGTGATTTGTCGGTGATAAGGTCAAAATTATAAATCCCAAACAAGGGTACTGAGAGTGATTTTTCCTAAACTATTTTCCCCTTCTCTCTCCACGCAAATAACGGTACATTTCTTCAAAATTCTACCTACACAAGTATAATTAATTGTGGATAGCTCTGGAAGGGTAGTAAGATTCAGTGGAAATAATAATGTAAAACTTAGGATGGGCTCTTGTGGGTTATCAAGGGGACATGAGGGTCTGAGTCAAACAAGAGGCTCAAACCCCGGAAAAGGCCGGAAGCCCCTGGTGGAAACACTGGATGGGCTCTTGAATAGAGTAATAAATTACTGAGGTCCTAGGTAAGTTGTGAATAATGAAAAATTAAATGAGAAATAACCATTTAATGATTTAATCAAATATTTTAAAGTACTAAATCCTAATATAGCTCGTATGAACAGAGCCAGTAATGAATGAGTCCTGAAGAAGGGTTGAAAGGGAATCCTCTAGGTCAATGTGAAAGAAGCACCTTATGTTGGTTTGGGCATGTTGAGAGGATGAGTGTGGATCCAGTGACAAAACAAATATATGAAGGTAGAGTGTGTGTGTGGATCAAAAGGAATGGTCAGGCCATATAAGACGTGGCTAAATGTTGTAGAAGAATGTGTGAAAAAGAGAAACATTAAAGAGTTTTAAGAATAAAAGAGCATGTATAACTTTGTGTATGGATATTGTTGAAGCTAAGGGTGTATGTAAGAATAGAGGAGTGTGGAGAAAGTTAGTGAGGATGGATTAAGAATGGAGTTGTACACATTAGCGTAAGTGCGTACAACCCGAACGGGTAGTAAGACATGGTGATAATAATAATTAGTTCACACTTTGTTATTATAGCAATAACCCACATCTCTTTGCCCCATAGGTAGACGTTAAAGTAATTCTAAGAGAGAGTGCTGAAAATTAATGACTTAAGTATAGTTATAATTTAAGGAACCAGATAATAAAGGGGAATTTGAATGTAATGCACAAGTAGTCCCCTAAAGTGAGGGTAAAATAAATACCGTAGGGACTTACCCCCCATTGACACCCCACCCTAGCCCTTCCCCAGTCATCACTGCTCCCAGTTGGGGGTAGAGCCCAAGCCGTCAGAGTCAGGATATGGTAACCACAACATTTACCCTGTGGTTTTGAGCCTGTTGTCCACACTCTGATAGTACTCTGCATTGTACAGCTCTGTTTAATTCTATGTTCCTATGTGACGTCTCAGTATAGTTAGCTATATAATACTATGTGACTTCTCAGTATGGTTAGCTATATAATACTATGTGACTTCTTCAGTATAGTTAGCTATATAATACTATGTGACTTCTCAGTATAGTTAGCTATATAATACTATGTGACTTCTCAGTATAGTTAGTTATATAATACTATGTGACTTCTCAGTATGGTTAGCTATATATAATACTATGTGACTTCTCAGTATGGTTAGCTATATATAATACTATGTGACTTGCAGTACGTAACTAGCTAGATATTACTATGCGACTTGCAGACGTAACTAGCTAGATATTACTATGCGACTTGCAGACGTAACTAGCTGTATATTACTATGCGACTTGCAGACCTAACTAGCTATATATTACTATGTGACTTGCAGACGTAACTAGCTAGATATACTCCATTCACGATCAGAATTACTCTCTGAAAGGTCTGTTTTCTTATCAATATCTTATTATATAATATGATTCTGGTAGGGAAAAAGGCCTTTCAGCAAACAATTCCTACGCTGAACAGACTTTATGGGATGTGGTATTATGCATAAACCTGTGTTCCACTAAATATTCATGTTATTTTAAACTGTTTTCCCCTCTAACTTTAATTCATTTATGACTTGCATTTATTTCTACGCTTGATTCACGAAGTATTTGGCAGGTTACGGGTTTTCCCCAGTTTGTTGTTTGCTTCTAAAAATAACCCATCCAGAACTATACTGAGAATATAATTCAAGGTGACCAGTGATATCTTTGTATACTCGACAAATCGTGAATCATATTTTCTCAGCATGGAAAATAAATGGTGACATTCCCCATAATAGTCCCCGTTTTGACATATTTCATGTACCCACTCACTGCTTCCCTGCCCTTTCAAGGTTTTCCAATTAAAATAAGAATGTTCACTAAGAAACAGCTTACGTAATAGTTTTGACGACGCCATCTAGCCAACAAGAGAAGTGCCGCCCCGCCCCGCTCCGCAACGCTGTATGTGTGTTGATTGCCTGCTCTTTGTCGCATGTATGCGCCTGGCTCCTCTCCACTCGAAATCGCGTCACCCCACCTCACTGCCTGTATGCACGTACCCTACCACACATATGGCGTTGCTAAGCTGAGCGGCACTTCTTTAGTTCTCTGGCGTCGTCAAAACTATCACGCAAGGTGCTTGTTAATGAAAATTCTTAAAATTCAAATATACAAATGTATAGAAGGTTATTGAGCCTATTTGAAATATCCACACATCTAACTTATTATTCTCTCTCTAAACCATTAATATCGTATGCGATTTTTGAAGAGAGATGAAGTATTCCGTTATTGGTGATACTTTAAGTACTTCCAACGTTTTCAGTGTTCAGTATAAGTCTCCCCTTGATATGCAAAAGAGAGCGCGATGAGGTAGCGTGAATAATCCTTCTTGTTGAATGGCTGTCCTGAGCTTGTTCCCGTTAGTTAATGGCCCAGAGATAAGCGAAGCGTAGGAATGGTACTGGAAGCTGGTTAGAGCTATATCAAAGACTTCAGTCTCTCTAATATTCAATGGATCGATGGACTCATCCTTCACTTTCGAAGATACTATCCCAAATGACGTAAAAACAGTTTATTATTAGATGTTAAATCTTTCATCGATATACTCTCAATGTAATGATAACTATCATTCATACTTTTTGGATGATGTAATGATTTAGTCTCGTCCCTAAAATTGACAATATCTTGTCATTCGTTGACCAGTCACACAGAGCTAGACTACTATTAATTTCGTGACTGGAAGGTAAGTCATATTGTTTGGCACTTTCACGATTTTATATCTTAGAGGGGCTGTCGTGCTGAGCGCGTGCAGAGTATGAATCGGCTCTACGTTGACGTAAGCTCCATAGGCAAGACTACATTCTACGTGAATCATATTTTACATGTAAGATATTTACAGTTTTGGTCGAGACGTGTGTCATTCCACCATCCAACACAATTTTGTTGAACCCCAGAAGAGAGGCGAAAGTATTAGGTTTGGTAAAGTCAACAACTTGAGAACAGGTGATGTAACTAATTAAGGTAATCGGATCGCCAATTATTGAGAGTTTCACGTATACAGCCATTTATTTTTTTAGATATAGGTCCAGAGCCTCCAGTTCATAAGTGACTGCAGGGATGATATACTCTTTCCATCCACAGTAGAATTTCTGATTACGTTCGTCAATTCTAGATATAAAATTAAATTTAGTGAGAATGATCAGTCCAGTAATTCATTAATCTTCATAATTCTCTTCACCCAACATGCTCCAAGGAAAATAGTTGTCAGGTTCAAACTTTGATCCGTCAATTTTAACGTCTTAGACATGTTTACTCAGATCAAGGGGTAGCATCGGTATTTATGATTAGGAAACGAGATAAAGATGGCCACAGAAAACAGTGCCGTACTCTTGGTATTGATCATGGTAATATATTATGGGTATTCCTCTTAAGTATTGCATGAGTTCGAGCAGGTAGAGGGGTCTAAGGTCGCCAAAACTATCAAAGTATTCAACACGACCTTCATGATTTCTATACGCCCCCACTCCCCAATGTGTAACCTTACCACTATACTTATAGATAATAGTGATGGCATTATTTTCTCCACGGAGGAGTAATAGGTAAAGCTTCTCTAGCGAAATTTCTTCTATAGTATTGAATCTTTCAAGTTTTAATGTACTTGTATGGATCGGTTTTGGTAAGGGGTCTTTTGGGAGCGTCTCAGTTAAGTTTTTTTAGTATCGACGAAAATACATCCCTTCAATCATAACAATAGCTTCAAGTTTACGATAATATCGTTGAGCCTCCCTAAATTGCTTAGTGCTCTCCTTTGCACTATTTACTGCTTTCGAAATTCCTGAAGGCCCTTCTGTAGCTGCAGCACCTAATGCTGCTATGAGAGGAATGTTTGGTAAGAATCCACCCTTCTTTTTTCTCTTCTTTTTCTTCGTACAACGATAAGTATACCTTCTTTTATTAGTCTTCGACTGACGTCACCCTTTCACAAACTTGACTTAAGCCTTCAAAAAGATAGTCACAGCACAAGCCACCACTTTCACACTCAACTTTTAATTTGGTGTAATTATTCTTTTTCGGGCTTATTCAACAAGCACTCGATCAGCTGTATATCACCCTGCAAGATCTTTAACTTGGGTGTAAGTGATAACATGTTATTTACAGGCCAAATCTATCACGTTAACACCTGTATCACTCCGTTTCAAATACTTTTCCAACTTGGTTCCAGGACTACAGTATTGAATACCAGGCATTTGGACTTGAATGTAAGTTTATTAATGAGCTTATTCAATATCCCTCTACCTTTTTAATTTTCCGCTTCATAACGTGTAGTGAGGATGTTTGCAAATAGATGCTATTTATATACCCCCTTTAGACATTATGAGACTCGTGGATTGTTTACCTGTACGAGATAACAATCACGAATTAGAAAAATCTCTTCTTCAAAGACATGGGTCTTTACTACCAGACACGATTCAATGTATCATTTGGGAGCTTCAAATTTCAAACTGTGAAAAAAACAATGCTCTGATTAGTCTGTTGGAAGAACTTAATAGATTAAGATTTCAGAATATATGCCTCTACTCCAAGTCTTTGTATCAGCCCAAGTACCAACGTTTATCTTAAGTCCTCTCGCTCGTTAATGAGATGGGTCACTTTCCATACTCTGATAATTCAGAGATTTCTTCGCCAACCGAAGCGATGCCTTCATTTTCGATGATTTTTCATATGATAAACATAATATACAAGCATATTTCAATATGGGTAGATATCAAGCCAGATATTGTTTTTATCTATATCAGACTCTCTCTCTCTCTTATGCCCAAGCAGATGCTAAGAGATAATGCTAAATTTATAGTCCTTTTCAAGATTGAAGATATGAACTTGAGACACGTCTATGATCACATTAATAGAGAAACGTCATTTCATAAGTTTAAGGAGATGTGTGCATTATGCTGGAAGAACAAACACGACTTTCTGGTGTTGAGTAAAGAGCATAATATTAATAACGGTCGCTAGAGGAAAAGGTTAAATTCCTTTTTGAATGACTAATATATAATTCCTCAGTTGACGATACGTCATGGCATCCATATCAAGATTTAGTCATAGTCTCTACAGATTTTGAAACAGTGGCAAAATATATCTAAATCTAGCTCTCACTCTTCAAGATCATTTAAATGTAGGCTCTAGACAGCCTTTATCAATGATAGTCTGGTGGTGCTGACATATGCTTGTAACAAGTCCTACGTCGATACAAATAATGCCATGCAGAGTAAGCTATGAACAGATATTTTCTCACAACACTGTTAAGGATACAGTCGTGAAAAGTATTGATACTCTAATTGAGAATATGGAAAACTATTGAGATATGACGGCTATCTTTGAAACTATCAGCGGAGAGAAGTTGTAAGAGGCGAGGAATGTTTGCAGTCAGCAGGAATATTGTTTTTCTAAGGCTTACAAGGATTAAATGAACTGCTTCAAGCTGATTTTGTCGATATAATACCTTACTAAAGATATAACAAAGGATACAAACATATCTTCTGTCATCGATATTATTCTAAACGTGCTTGGGCTGTGCCTGTTAAGACAAACTGGAAAGAACCTTACCACTTCCATGGTCCACGTCCTTCGGCAGGGGACTTCAAATGAATTAGAGTTTTATAATACCAAATTTAAGGTTATTATTATAAGGAAAAGGATTAACCATTATTTAACGTGCAGCATTGTTAAAGCTTGCGTCAGAGAGCAATCTAATCGATCTCTGAAGAATAGAATGTGAACAAAACTGACCTCTAAAGGATCGTATCGCAGGATCGATATGCTCGACTATCTACTCGATTAATATAAAAGTACGTTTCACTAACCATCAAGATGAGCCCTATTAACGTAGAGGATAAGTCTTCTCCAAACTATTTACTCCCGTTCTAAAATGGTTAACACAGTAACGACTCAGTTTAAAGTTCGCATTAGCAAGCATAAGGATGTTTTTGCTAAGGGATATTCAACAAAGTTATCTACAGAACTGTTCAATACACGTAAGGTTGTTGAGACGAATTTTAGATCTTTCCTGCTGGAGTATCTGAAGTAAAAAACTATCATTATTATTATTATTATTAGCACCGCGTCTTACTACCCGTTCGGGTTATACGCACTTACGCTAATGTGAAATGGTAGGGTGANCGGGTTATACGCACTTACGCTAATGTGAAATGGTAGGGTGATTGTGAGATGAAATGAAGGACCTACAGTTTAACGTGGAATCCGAACCACGGTGGAGGCCTGGCATTCCTCACTAAAATACTATCATATGAGGATTCTACACTCAGGGGCTTAGTAAATATCACATTCCAAAAGTATACCTGATCAAAAAATTTCTTAAGACAAAAAGGAAACAAAAGTTTTTTAAATGGTTTGGATTCTACCCTTTCCATATTTCTTGGATTGAAGTTAACATCGTATAATTTTTTTCAAATAAATTGTATATAATTATATTGCTGTTAGACTATTATTCCTATAAACTCGTCGTTAGTATATTCTTTCTTTAAAGTTTTAATGCAGATGAGTAGGTAGATCCTACACCAGCATTTGCTTAAGGAATGCGTCTAATATTTTAACAGTACATACTATAGATGCTGGAAAAATCCTTCATCATAGACTGTATAATACAATAGAGGTAAGGCGAACGCTGGGGAAGGAGTACCATGTCTACAGGTCCCAACAGGGAGGGAGAAGGATAACAATGCATAGGATGATGTCATGGCAGACAAAATCTCGTGGAAGATCATCAGGTCCCGACAGGAGGAGGGAGGGGAGAGGGATAACGAGGGTTTAAAGCTGAGGGAAATATGATTTTAGTGAAGAGGAGAAGAATGACAAGGGTTGACAGGCTAGGTTATATTAAGGGGGGAATCAGGTTGAAATGGGAGGAGGGGGTGGGAGGTGTGACAGCTGGGAGGTGTTGAAATGGGAGGAGGGGGTGGGAGGTGTGACAGGTGGGAGGTAGTTATGTGGGATGGGGCAGGATGCATGCATGGCCCATAAGGTCTTATATGTATCCTAGTATCACCTTGTAGCTTAATTGGGTAGCTCCATCATAGAGTGGCTCTTTTGGGAAAATATTGGTGTACTTAAATAAGGTTTTGTATGTCCTTGTATGCCTATTTTATAAATACTCCCGTTCTGTTAAAAAAAAAGTATAAAATAATGATGAAAAATGGAATAAGGATGACAGGCTTTAAGAAAATGTACCCTTGTTTGCGTGGAGGGAGAGTGGGGAACCGTTTAGGGAAAACAACCCTCAATACACACTACCAGGATTCAAACCCTGCTATCCCCGTCCCTTGCAATCCAGTCTAGTACGTGAGTGACTCGTTATAACACGTGACCACCAATTATACAATTATTAAACATCGCTCCATATATTAAGTGGCTTCATCATCCAAAATTGTTTAAAAAATAATTTAAAAAACAGAGTTTGTAGAAGGGTCGAATTTTTTATAAGCTCTAAGAATCCCTTCCATTAACACATTCATGTGAGGTTTTATGATAATTTTTTTCTTTTTTTTGTCATCAAGACTTGTGTCTGGAACGCTTCCACCACACCGATCATTCTTTAGGGTCCAGTATCACCGTACATCTCTTCACTTCTCCGTAATGTAACCTGCCCCCTTCCCCCCCCCCCAATACCCCCCATACCCTCCTTTCCCAGCCATTCGAGACAACGGTCATTTTCATGCAGAGCTAGCTCCTGGACAGTTACGTTATTCAAGTCGTGTTACCTTTTGTGTACTTGGCAAAGTTTGAATATTTAAATATGTATGCGCATAAATCTACTGTACAATCCAATTTTCATAGGTAGAACCTTTATCTGACATCTAAAAAACATAAAAATAGTAACAGTTATAAAAGTTACTAGATCTACTTTCACGTATTCCTACGTCAGTTCATGTGATCCACAGTTGTAACTTTGGATAGTTATCAATAAATATAAAATAATAATAATATAGTAAAATATATCAATGTTGGCCTATTAATTTTGTATTTTTTTAGAAGATTCTTCATACTATGACATTACTATAGCCTCTACTACTATATTAATTTTTCCGGTTACAAATTTTGCCTTTAAGACGGTGTATAAATTAATATTTTTTTAAAATTAGGTATTCTATCTTACAAGACAATTCCTTTTGTCGGTGAACTTAGACCTCCAATGTACCCTGTCCTCTGCATCCTCCTTCAGCTCTCATAATTTTCTTCTTTCCTTCAAGTCATCTTTTATTTGAATCATACGCATTTAATGAAAACCTGAATCATGCATCATGCACCGGTGGCCACGCGGTCTAAGCGTAAAGCTCGTCTAACCTGGTTTGCCGGTGCATTCCACCCCCTTGTCCTCCACGCAAGTACGGTTTCATTTTTCTAGCTTTCTCATTCCTAATCCTTTAGCATAGTTAAATGCTGATAACCCATCCGGGGTAGGAAGATATTAAAACTATTTTAAATATATATTTTAATAAATATTAATATTGAAATATATATTTTAATAAATATTAATATTGAAATATTTATTATTATTTTTAGCACCGCGTCTTACTACCCGTTCGGGTTATACGCACTTACTCTAATGTGTAATGGTAGGGTGATTGTGAGATGAAATGGAATACCTACAGTTTAACGTGGGATCCGAACCACGGTGGAGGCCTAGCATTCCACACATTCACAAGTTGTGATTAATACACGTCTTGTCAGAGGTGAAGGAAGGGTTTGTTAATAAGATAAAACTGTGCCGGGACTGAGGATTGAACCCTGGACTCTCAGCACAGAAGTCTAACACTTTACCCTCTAGGCCACCAGGTCACCAAAATATTTAATAAATTTCCAAAGTGAATCTTAATAATGGTAGATTTTGTATCTTTCAATACGTTTTAGCGACAACTGTTTGCTACTGCTAATAGCTGGTATTATCAAACATTATTATTTAGGAATTGTATCAGCATCCACTTTGTTGATAGAATTTAAGCGTAAAAATAAGTCATCACGTTCGGGATACAAAGCAAAGCCTGCTGGATAAAAGTAGAAAACTGTATTAACAAAGTCCACGTGACTAGTAATTTTTAAATTATACAATATTTACAGTTAAAATGAATATCTAAAGATAACCCGTTTTGGTGGCCGCATGGCCTAAGGCGTCACTCTAGGAATAAATTAGACTGCCGATTAAGGGGTGATCAGGGTTTGAATAACGGTCAGGTTGAATGAGGATTTTTTTTCCTAAATGGTTTTATACTTTTTCTACCCGCAAATTCAGGCACTTTACCTATCAATTCAACCTTCTTCACATTTAACACATTAGCGTAATGAATATATACGTGAATAAGGCGAATGGCTATTTGGACGCGGCTATAAGAAATAAATTAATATAAAATATGATTTGTCATAGAAGACTCAAATTAATGAGGGACAAATGAATTAAATATTATGGATTTCCTAAATGGTTTTCCTCTATCTTCATCTATCTCTCCATCTCTCTATCCCTATCTTTCTCTCTCTATCTCCATATCTCTATACATCTATCTCTCTCTCCATACAAATGCAGGTACACTCCCCTAACACAGTAACGTAATGAACGGACAGTAATACCCTGTGCTATAAAAAACAAGATATCGCGCTTCGCTGTTCGAATAGTTTTAAGATGTCCCTCTCCCAATAGACTGGACTGTCGATGACGAGAGGGAAGATAGGACAGGGGTTCGAATCTTAAGTTGTCTTTTAACCTGAAAACTCTTACTCTTACTTACAACCCACCCACATTAAGGGGGGAAAGTAGGGGATGTGAGAAAAGGTCAGTGTATTTCCGGTTTTTATTTTAAAAACTTTTTTTTTTACAAAAAAAAATCAAATATTGTTCCAGTAGAAACATAGAATAATTTAATTTTCTTCCCTTGGTGACCTCAACAGTTTTTGAATATCTGTGAAGGGTGTCTTGGAATGTAATGAACACTTTTTCTCTTCATTTAAAAAGTTTCTAATCTATTGCCGCTATGCTCATGATGGATATTCAACAACTGTTGATATCTTCAAGTGAATAAAATTAACCTATGTTGCTACTAAAGAGTTATTTAAGTATTATGGCAAAAAAAAAAAGTTTTTCTATAAAAAAAACTACAAAAACACTTACCTTTCGGGTGACCTGGTGGTTTAGGGGTAAGGTGTCAGATTTCTGTGCTGGAGGTTCGGGGTTCAATCCTCGGTCCCGGCACAGATTTATCTGATTACCAAACCCTTCCTTCACCTCTGACAAGACAGCTTGTGAATGTGTGGAATACCAGACCTCCACCGTGGTTCGGATCCCACGTTAAACTGCAGGTCCTCCATTTCATCTCACAATCACCCTACCATTACACATTAGCATAAGTGCGTACAACCCGAGCGGGTAGTAAGACGCGGTGTTAATAATAATAATAATAATAATAACTTACCTTCCATATCGTTTCCTACCTCAAGGCTACGCGTAATTAAAATACGAGATGTATGCGAATAACAAGAACGATTATTCAGACGTAGTAGAGAAAACAAAGACTGTGTCAAATGATAACCTTGGTTTATAAAAATGCATTGTTTCCTGTGCTCATTAGCATAACATTCGGATGTCAGACAAAAGTTAGTAAAAGCAATAACTCATGTCTTGTCTTGCTCATTCACACGGTATTGCTCATGGCCTCATGTCGGCCACAAGAAGCTATCGCTACCTGACATACACAAGTCCCAGGTATGGGGTGTAGATCACTAATATCAGTTCGATAACAGGTTGGGTTGTTACATGTATATCATTAGAGGAGTCAATTAAATGATAATGTAAGATAATATAGTAGCATAGGAATAGTAGTTATATTGAGCATTCGGATATTCTGAACTTATTAAAACTATAGAGGGTTTACTTGTCTCAACATAAGGGATCTTCCATTTTTCTATGAGGTCACTTATAAGATTAAAATGTTAGAATATGTTTGGGCTGACTGCAATTGTAAAATTACTCAGGCTGCAAAATTACTCAGGCTGAAAAATTACTCAAGCTGAAAAAACACTTAGGCTTCAAAAACTTCAAGCTGCAAAAGTCAGCAGCCGCAAAAATATACAGCTTCAAAAGTCAACATTTGCAAAATTTAGTGGCTGTAAAATCCCGCAGGTAAAAGTCTCCCAGTGGAAAAAGCCCGCTGTCGTAAAAGTCTCCCAGTTGAAAAAGCCTACTGTCGTGAAAGTCTCCCAGTTGAAAAAGCCTACTGTCGTAAAAGTCTCCCAGTTGAAAAATCCCACTGTCGTAAAAGTCTCCCAGTTGAAAAGGAAAGATCAGTGAAAAACTCCGAGCATTAAAGACGGAAGTTGGATTTAATTCCTTGAAATATAGGCCGCATCGGCGATTGAAAGATATCAATACTAGTCCAATCTTGGGGTTTGTTTTCAATTTTATTTTCCTCCCTCGAGGCTAATGGGAGTGCACTTTCTCTTAAGCAACCTTCTTCAAGGGGAGATAGATGTTCGAATCTCGGTCAAGTGTACTGAGGTTTTTTTTTCAAAATTGTTTTCCACTCCCCCTCCACGCATACAAGGTTACATAATTTCAATTCTACCTTCATTATATCAATGGATTAGGAAGGTGGCTTTCACTAAATAATTTTCCATATTCCATTAACAGTTTTCCGATTGAACGATAAAATATTCAAATGACAAAATATATATATATATATATATATATATATATATATATAAANTATATATATATATATATATATAAAATTAGTAAAAAGAATAAATTAACATTTATAAATATTTAGTGAAGAAATAAATTTAAAAAAGTTTAGCTAGATAACCTGTGTTCAAGATTTCTAATTTTCTATTCTAGATCATAGATTTATGCATTTATGTTGTATAATATAGCCTGTTTGCTTTAGATGAAAAAGTCATTTTTTTAAACTATTAGAATTACAATAATAATTAATTAAATAGATCCTCTTTCTAATTTGGCCCTAAATATAAAATTACACACATCATTTGGAAAACATTTACAATCAATCACTTTCATCATACTCGGTATATCTTTTCGCATTACTGATGAATTAGACAACACTTTTGAATTTGTCCGTGGATGAGTTTGCAAGTTTCAATTACATCGTGTAGAAGACGTGGAGCACGGTACTATTCTACCTTCCTCATCTCTACCCCATTAGTGTAAATATGTGGATATCCCGGACGGGTAGTAAGACGTGGAGCACGGTACTATTCTACCTTCCTCATCTCTACCCCATTAGTGTAAATATGTGGATATACCGGACGGGTAGTAAGACGTGGAGGACGGTACTATTCTACCTTTCTCATCTCTACCCCATTAGTGTAAATATGTAGATATACCGGACGGGTAGTAAGACGTGGAGGACGGTACTATTCTACCTTTCTCATCACTACCACATTAGTTTAAATATATGGATTTACCGGACGGGTAGTAAGACACGAAGCACTAAACCCAAGATATCTTGATTCCGTCATGTTTCGACTTGCTCGTCTCTGTCGCTCCTGTGATTGGTCGCCACGGACCAGGGGAAAAGGAGGAAGACCGTCATTGAAACTAATAGACGTAATCTTGTTGACAGTCTATTATACATGAGTGGCTACAATAAGAGGTCGGTTCCCAGTCACGAGATATATACAAACGGCAGATTGACTCGAACAACAAAATATAGACCAACCTTCAGAGGAAGTGTCTTCTAGGAAATACAGCATAACTTTTTTTAATCATAAGTCCAAGAGATATCTAAAAAAAATATCAAAATATTCCAAATTCGAATTAACTATTTTCATGAGTACCTAGGCAGCTGATTCACAATAAATCAATAAACTCAATATATGCTACATATAATCACACATATATTTTATAATATGCTATATAAAAACACATATATTGTAAATATATAAACACAAAACAGAAAAAATTCGAACAAAAACTACGAAAATTTGGAAAACTTAGCATATACAAAACTTGAATACTTAAATCAGAAATGATGAAAGACTAGCTAACAAATCCCCTATATTAGGCAACCCGCTCGCCGCCGGTGAATAATTCTCTGCTTTCTCATTTACTATTGTGTCAAAAGGCTATCAACAACTTTATTTGACATTCTCGGTATTTAGGGTGGTTATTTAGGGTGGTTTAGTAAACATCGTTAAGTTAGGTGTGAATTGAATACGAACTCGAAAAAGTTAACAATAAAATTATACAAATATTTTGTTTTAAAATTCAAATTAAATGTTATATTTTACCATTTATTTAAATAGTAATTTCATGTGGTTTTAATTATCCAATTTTTAAAATCAACCTATGTCAAATTATCCAGTTCCTACTATACAAACATATTTATTTGAGGTCAACATTTATAACATTGTACTATATCACTAAATGTTACATTTGAAACACTGTACTGTATGGAGCTCTCAGGAAGATGGAAAAGAAATACTTGGGGAGCTTTGAAATGTGATGCTGGAGAATACTTGAGAAGATCAGGTGGACAGACAGGGAGACAAATTAAGACTTCTTAAGAAGAGTGGGTGAGAAGATCAGGTGGATAGATGGGATGACAAATGAACAAGTCCTAAGAAGAGTGGGTGAGAAGAGAACCATTTTGGATGCGATTCTTCGGTACAAAGCAAACTGGATCGAACACATCCTTAGGAGGAACTGTCTTCTGCACGACGTCATAGAAGGAAAGGTTGAGGGAAAGAGGAGTTTAGGAAGAAGAAGGACTCAAATATTGGATGACTTGAAGGAAATAAGAAAATTCTGATAGCTGAAGGAGAAGGCACAGGATATTGATGGTCTAAGTTCACCGACTAAAGGCATGGTCGTAAGACAGAACACCTAATAACTATATCACTAGTGAATGCACCTCGCTCATTCAATTCGAACAATGAATGATAAGTACATCACGCTAAGAAATATTGTTACCAAAGTCTTTTTTCACTGCTACCACCTCTTACTATCTGTTCAGGTTATACGCATACGTACTAATTACGGTAGTCAGTTAAGGATGAGTAAAGTTAAATATAAAGTAAGTGTACCCGAATTTGCGTGGTAAACAGTTTTGTATAAAAAACACTCAGTACACCCGACCAAGATTTTAACTTGGATCTCTCCGTCAACGGCAGTCTAGTTTAACACGAGAGTGACGCCTTAGACCATGTGGCCACCTAAGAAGGTCGGCTACGCTATTGAGTTGGGGATGAGGGTTGACTCTAAGTTAAACCAAATTTGAGTGTAGGGAGAGTGAAAAATCTAAGAAAAACCACCCTCAGTACAATCAACTGGGATTCGAGCCCCGATCTCATCAGCTGATCAGTATATTGAGAAATTTATGCCTTAGACCAGTGGTATAACTTTTTTTGTTTGAGTAACCCCCCATATATAATTTTTGTACAACCTGGTACCCACAAAATGAATCTTAGCCACCCTAATAAGAATTCCATAGAGGATAGAGAAGAATAGAGGTAACAAAATGGACTTCCCAAATCTTTTGTGGCAGGCTATCCCTAAAGTCTGGCCCTGATTAGTCACTATCTCCATTTTATGTAAACATTTAGACATCTTCGCGCACCCAAGGCTGAAACCACTTCCTTAGATTATTCAACTACCAAAGCTGGTTTCACCATTTTAGTTATTTAACTAACAATTGCTGTTTACTGTTGAGAATGCTAGCTCATGTTGTGCCTTTAATTGGTGTTAAATATCTTGTGATTAGACACCCATTGCTAATATTACCACAAGATAACTACAGTCGTTAACAGCGTGCAAGCACACTAGCATGAAGAATATTATATATATATATATNATATATATATATATATATATATATATATAATATTCTTCATATATATATATATGCTCAACTCCCTTTAAGAATTCGATGATATTCCACATTACCGGTGAAAACTATTATTTTCCTTAAGGCGATTGGCCCTTTTCATTTGGCGTGGAAATGCAGAACCATGGGCACAAACGGTTATCTTCAAGAATTTTTATTGTTTTGCAATTCTTTTTTCGGAAGTAGTTTGTTCGAGAATATAATCAAGTTATAATTTTCATATACACACCTCCTCTATCATTTTAACAGTGATCAAATATCAATAAAATTTGACATTTTTCAATAGAAAACTGTCGGTTGTATAACAAAAAATAAGAAAATGTAACACCTAATAAACATTAACACATTATCATAGAAGAGGCGTTGAAAATATTAACATAAACATTTCACTCGTTCTCGAGAAAACTTATATTTCCAAAGGTATGATTTTTCCGCAAGACCTGTCCGGTAGCTAGCGTCATCTACTGTTTCCGCGGTCCATCTGTTCTTGTTGGCGCGGAAGGATACTTTGATCGGTTGTGAGGCCATGCAACGCCTTTCACCCTCCCACCCAACATCCCACAAGATAGATTTTAGCCTGACAACCGACAGGGCCAAGGGCCTTTAGGTGGGGGTGTAGGAAACCTGAGTTAAGGCCAGTGTTTTTGCAACTTTTGTGGCAAATTATTGGTTTGGTCAAAATAAATAAAATATTGTTCAAATATAAAAAGAAAGTTAAATTTTCTTCACGATAAGAAACTTTTTCTAGGAAGAAAAAAAAAGTTGTCAACAAATTCTAGGACACCCTTGACAGATATTCAAGAGCTTTTTAGGTCACCATGTGAAGAAAATTATACTTTATGTTTCTACTGGAGAATTTCTTTTCACCAAAAAATGTTTTGCTATAAAAACTACAAATGCAGTGAACTTAACTCACTTTCCCTACATCCCAATGTTCATTGTTAACCACACAATATACTAAAGTCGTAGAAACGGTGTCAGGGTAAAGGGGTAGGAACCCCCCTGGAATTTGATGGACCCCCTATGGGTGGTTATATATATGTATAACAGTTTTTATCGGCTAATTGCACAGCAAGTTTTGTTGCAGCGTACTGCAGATTTTTAATTTTTACCCTTCCGTAATCAGAGTCTTACTAACCGTCCCAGCTATCCTTATATTTATGTTATTGTGATAAAATTAAGCAAGGTAAAATTTAAATGAAATATAATATCATTTCCATGTAGGTAGGGTGGAAAAGCATCTCAATATGCCCTCCCAAGAGTTAAACCTCACCTTCCCAGTTACTTGCAAACCAAAATAAACGAGACTGCATCTTGACCCGCGTGACCACAGGTGTGTTATTTCTGATACAGCACCTTGACTCAACTAAGCGAAAAGTTTTGTATATATATATATTTGTTTTTATATCTAAGTTTTCAATTTTTTTCAGTACCCGTTTCGGTGGTTTAATGGTCTAAGGCATCACTCTCACAATATTCTGAACTTCAGGTTGCAAGGATAATGAGGATCGAATTTCAGTCGGGCGTACTGAAGGTGGTTTTCCCTGAATGGTTTAACACTCTCCCTCCACGCAAATGCGGGTACACTTCCTATAAATCCAATCTTTATCCCTAACTCATTAGCGTAACTAGTAGACCTATATAAGCGTATAGGCTGACGCGATGCAAAAATTTAATAATAAAGGAGATGCGAGTATTATGGAATAGTCGGGCAATATGGAATACCATTGGTTATCATATGTTAAGTGTCACAATCTATAGTTAACTATTTCAACTATTACAGAAAACAATTTCGAACAGCTAGTAACGCCCTCGCTTCAACAGATCAACTGATTGTTTTGTGAGAAACGATTGTCTATTTTGGCGGTCACGAAAACTTTTGCAGGCTAGTGTTTATCATGATATATTTCTTTACTCCACTGTTATTATTAATTTTAATCAAACCATCAGGTTAAGTCTAACTCATGATTATCTTTGAATTAGAACATTATTCTACTGTAATTTTACTATAACCTAACAAAAAATATTGTTTTCTAAAATGGCGAGACGGCAATAAGGAATACTACTATTCCATAATTCCCGCACATTTTTCAAGTATTTGGCAAGTGATTTATTTTGTCAATGTAAGCTTAAATATTTTTCCTAACACCTAAGAAATCTATTAAGAGAACAATGTAATCTGATACAATATTTTAGTATATTATATTCTAATAATTCATTATTAATACTGATTTATTAATTAGATTTTTTTATTATAATGTATTATTTCAATGATTCGTTATTACTATTTTATTGTTTTACACATAATAGTTGCATGTTTTTTACACTTTCTTATGAGACATTTGTTAGTTTTAGTAAATATAATTAATTATACTACTATAAAGCCATATGGCTGACTCACCCACTTCCAGATGAGCTAGGATTTTGAAATTTGGCAAACTTATAGCTTCTAGCCTTAACCGACAAGAAAATTCCAAAAAGTTAAAAAAATTCAAAATGGCGGAGCAACTTTAAAGTCGGTGCGGACCTTTCTTTGGAGGCTTCATGTGGCTAAATGGTAAGACCTATCAAAAAAGGCTCTGGAATTAAATTAGTTTACATTCACTTGCAAAGAAAACTCACTTGGGGGGTTTGGGGGTGGAGCCCCCAACGAGCAAAGCGAGTTAAAAAAAATGTGTAGCATTCCATACTGACCTCCCCATTCCATATTTTCCTCATTTGTTCCACATCTCTTTAAAGTGTTCCTACTGGACAATTAACATTATTAACTTTGCTTTAACACAAAAAATACTTAAAAATATATTAATCATAAGTTTAATATGGAACTCAATGATAAAATGTGAAAATANGAAAAATGTAAAAAACCGGGTTAAAATAAATGGGGGGGGGGGGGGAAATGGCATTCTATATTACCCACACTTCCTTTACACTAAAATATAGCGGATAAATGTTTGAGATTTTTTTCCCCACCGAATCTTACTACCCGTTCGAGTTATAACTAAAATAACGCTAATAAGATAAGTATGAGGACGGAAAAATTTTAGAAAAAAAAATGTAACTCTTAAGAGTGTAAGAGCAAAACAATATAGTAAATAAACTATCTTCAAAACACTCAACCGGGACTCGAATATCGATCTATCCATCGTCAAATATCCAGTCGACCTCGAGAATGACGCGTTAAGACTCTGCGACCACCGAGGGGGAGTTAGTTTCGATGTTAAAACAATGTAGGTTCGATCATGAACGATATGTTAATGATATTTCCCTGCCAGAGTTGGATCGGTCACAGAAATAGAAACGAAACCAGTCCGAGAACCATCTTGGCCAACATGTGTAGCAGCGTAGAGCCAGTGGCAGCCAGACAAGTGTACACTCGTGGCTTAGACAGGGTCCACACTTAGACAAGTGTACACTCGTGGCTTAAACAGGCTACACACTTAGACAAGTGTACACTCGTGGCTTAGACAGGGTCCACACTTAGACAAGTGTACACTCGTGGCTTAGACAGGGTCCACACTTAGACAAGTGTACACTCGTGGCTTAGACAGGGTCCACACTTAGACAAGTGTACACTCGTGGCTTAAACAGGCTACACACTTAGACAAGTGTACACTCGTGGCTTAGACAGGGTCCACACTTAGACAAGTGTACACTCGTGGCTTAGACAGGGTCCACACTTAGACAAGTGTACACTCGTGGCTTAGACAGGGTCCACACTTAGACAAGTGTACACTCGTGGCTTAAACAGGCTACACACTTAGACAAGTGTACACTCGTGGCTTAGACAGGGTCCACACTTAGACAAGTGTACACTCGTGGCTTAGACAGGGTCCACACTTAGACAAGTGTACACTCGTGGCTTAGACAGGGTCCACACTTAGACAAGTGTACACTCGTGGCTTAAACAGGCTACACACTTAGACAAGTGTACACTCGTGGCTTAGACAGGGTCCACACTTAGACAAGTGTACNGTGTATTATTATTATTATTATTATTATTATTATTATTATTATTATTATTATTATTATTATTATTATTAGCACCGCGTCTTACTACCCGTTCGGGTTATACGCACTTACGCTAATGTGTAATGGTAGGGTGATTGTGAGATGAAATGAAGGACCTACAGTTTAACGTGGAATCCGAACCACGGTGGAGGCCTGGCATTCCTCACATTCACAAGATGTATTGTCAGAGGTGAAGGAAGGGTTTGGTAATCAGATAAATCTGTGCCGGGACCGGGGATTGAACCCCGGCCGCCAGCATATAAGTCTGACACCTTACCCCTAGACCGCCAGGTCACCAATGTTAATCTAGACTGCTGAGGATGGATAGATCCGAGGTTAGAATCTAGGTCAGGTGAATTGGGGGAAGGGGGGTGTTTGTCCTAAATAGTTTTCCACTCTACCTCCATGCAAATGCTGGTTCACTTCCTCTAAATTCAACAATCCCAATTCCTAACCCATTAGCGTAATTAGTACTTAAGCGTATAACACGAATGGGTGGTAAGACGCGATGCTAAAAAAAACTTAAAGTAGCGTTCATTTAAGACTCACTTAACTTAAGAAAACAGATGAGTGATCACGATTCACGTAACTTAACGTAACAACTCGAGCCAAACATCTTCATTCTAGAGTATGATCTGTGATTTGAACTGGTTGTAAAGTGATCATCTGTGAATGTTTACAGTTTCAATCAATATAATAAATATTTATCACTAAACTTATTTAATAAATTTATCTTTCCTATTTTAGTTTAATTATTTTGTTTCAATGTCCGATAATTAAAATTGAAGCTAAAGATTAGACCTTGCTCATAAAACCAACAAATTAATTACTAAATAGCCCCGTAGATGTCACTTGCATAATGATTGGCTGGCTAAATCACGTGATATTCTTCATGTAACGTTCACTTAATATATGTACTGGAAGGTCTTTCACGTTAAGTTAAGTGAACTTTAAGTTAACTGCATCGTGATCGCTTCCATTTAAAAACACGAGAAGAAACTTTATGTTAAGTTATGTTAAGTTAAGTTGAGCGTGATCCCGGCATCAGAGTCGGTATTTCTCCGTCGCATCAAAGGAAGATGCAAGGCGAGGTCACGTGATGTCTGGACGTGCTGTGAACAACACAATGCCACGGCTAGGATTTTATTCAGTTTTCTTAGTGGAACGAGGGAATTTTATTTTATTTTTTATTTAAGTGAAATGAATGAGCAGTAAACATTGTTGTTGAGTTTATAAATTCATATCAGAAAGCAAATTATTATCGCCATTTTTTCACGACCTTCTTGTATACAGGTATTTGGTGACCTGGTGGGGGAAAGGTGTCATACTTCTGTGCTGGGGGTCCGGGGGTTCAATACTCGCACCCGGCACAGATTTATCTGATTACCAAACCCTTCCTTCACCTCTGACAAGACGTGTATTAATCACAACTTGTGAATGCCAGGCCTCCACCATGGTTCGGATTCCACGTTAAACTGTAGGTCCTCCATTTCATCTCACAATCACCCTACCATTACACATTAGCGTAAGTGCGTATAAGCCGAACGGGTAGTAAGACGCGGTGCTAATAATAATAATAATAATAAATACAGGTATTTCTGCCACCATTTTATTTCCCTTCTTTTCTTCGTCGCACAATGTATATAAATGTATGCTGCAGCAGCTTCTTCTTATTGTTCATCCATAATCCTGCGTCTGTATTCCACCACTACAAGTGTGGAGCCTGCTTTGGTAATGTTCTACGCCGATGTGAATAAACGAACGGAACGGTCTCTTACGTAACATCATAATGTTATGTATTATCATCATCTTTGAACAACATAATGGTTTATATATCTCGCTAGTCATTGCTATAATACATCAACGGGAAGATTTACGTTGCATTTTCTGGCCCAGTCATTCTGAAACCATCTTAGACTGGGTTCACACTGCATCGAACATTATTTGTCAACACACGATGGAACAAAAATGTTTTTGTTACATGGAACAAGTTTGTGTGAATACAATTTTGATCATGGAAAATGATCATGGAAAATGATCAAACAAACACACGGAAACACATTTTCTTTTCTCATACTTTCTTTTCTATATTCGTCAAGAGGAAGGAAAGTGGTGATAATACGTTTTGTTGTTGTGGGAGTGGTTGATGAGGATGTATGAAGTTTGGGAACTCGATATAAGTAATTTGGGTTCATCCAATTTTTAAATAAATAGCACAACACAATCGCACTAAATTTCTCATATTGTGTATTTTAGCTTCAAAGAAAATACTCAAAAATAGGTTTTTAATCAACTACTATTAAATAAGTTTTACTCATAAATTATTATTATTATTAGCACCGCGTCTTACTACCCGTTCGGGTTATACGCACTTACGCTAATGTTTAATGGTAGGGTGATTGTGAGATGAAATGGAGGACCTACAGTTTAACGTGGAATCCGAACCACGGTGGAGGCCTGGTATTCCCCACATTCACAAGATGTCTTGTCAGAGGTGAAGGAAGGGTTTGGTTATCAGATAAATCTTTGCCGCGACCGAGGAGTGAACCCTAACCGCCAGCACAGAAGTCTTGACACCTTACCCCTAGACCACCAGGTCACCCTTTTCTCATAAAAAACCAACATAATCGGACATGACATATTTATTTTTTAACAACGAGTTCAGTTTAAACGCAGATGTACTAATTATATTAATGAGTTAGGGATGAAGAAGGTTGAATTTAAAAGAAGTGTATCCATATTTGCGTGGAGAGAGAGTGGAAAACCATTTAGGAAAAATCACCCTCAGTACAACTGACTGAAATTCGAACTTCTATCTCCCAGTCATCGGTGGTCTAGTCTACTGCGAGAGTGACGCCTTAGACCATGCAACCACAGAAACAAGCTTTTAGCAACCAACCTGAGTTTTTAAAAAAAGTAATTAATATCAACTTAAAATTGCAGTAATTTACTTAGAACTGTGTTTCTCAAACTCTCTCCAGTCGTGTACCTCTTTTATCTCTTGTAATAAAAAACTAATAAAATGCTTGCTATTATAAACGGTCTTTTACAAATTTTAATAAAAATGATGTATAAATAGTTGTTCCAAATTTTATATTACATTTTTGTGATAAGTTTAAAAAAAAGCTGTGACAGAGGGAAAGAAAGTCTTATAAAGTCCATAACATCCTGTCAAAATATGCGGTGATTTTTTTTAGCAGACTCACTATTAAGAAATATTTAATTACTAATAAAATTCAGTGTTATCTAGCGTACCCCCTGAAATCCTCTTCATATTTCTAGGGGTATGCGTATCACAGTTTGAGAATCGCTGATTTTAGATTATTGTGGTGTGGACGAATGGTGAAATTATGTGCAGCGTTTCACCTGTTTTAAATGTGACCTTGTCCTCACATTGTGTGTTTAATGAGGAGAGCGATAAGGTGTTAAGTTAACAAGGCCGGGGATTATGGCTAGATCATAAACATTTAACTTGACCATGGAAAACCAGTACGTATAAAGTAAAAACATGGAGGTTGATCATTTTATTTATAACAACTGACACTGAACTTTAGCGCTTTGACAACATTCGTTTTCTAACATGAATTCTGTTTTTTAGGATTATGTTTATATAATCAGCTTGGTAATCTGGAATAAACCTGAGGATTGGTCGAGTATTAGTGTAGTGTTAGTCACTGGCACTGGGAGGTTAGTTTCACTGACCAACTAAGCGGGGTCCATTGGTTTTTCCCACTGGAAAATTTGAAAATTTAAGTACCGCAAAATGCAAATGCATCAAAAGAAATACAATAATATTCAAAATAATTTAAAATCTATAAAAATGGTCATAATTCTCTAATTATTATGACTACTAAGTTTTTTATGAACACATTTTTATTTATGCATACTGCTAGAATATACAAACATGCAAGTTTAAATAGATTGTATTTTGGTAATTAGATTTATACAATTATTTTATGAGCTAAAATCTTAAAATTCTAATAAGCAACTTGCACCAACTCTTAACTCACAAATTCACTTTTGAACTAATTCACTCTAGTTTTATATTAATTTTCCTTGGCTTCATAGAAAGTTCATTGAGAGCTTCATTCTCCGTAACTGACACCTTTGGATGTATGTACATGAAGCCAATTAAGTCTGTCTTCATTTGTAGAGTTACTCAGGTATGATCTCAACAGCTTTAGAGACGAGAAAGAGGTAGGTGGGTAGCGTGGTCTGGGGGGGGGGCATCAACCCTGAACTCCCCCCTTTCTTGGCTGGGCTAGTGGTGTTAGTGTCTAGCCCAGGCTTGTCCAAAATGTTCGATTGTTATTTTTTATAAATATAGTGAAAATACAGCATTAGGAAACTTTATTACACTTGATTAAATAAAATCCATTAAATTTTACAGATGCAGAATTTATTAAAGAATTTCTTATTTAAAAAAAATATAAACGTTTTAGGTTAAAAATAAAGAAAAGCCTTACTGTTTAATTCAAACAACATTTTATTTTTTGTAATAAAATATAGTTATTGAAGTTCTTTTTACGAAAATTGCTGACCATTTGTGGTTTTTTAATGCGACCCCCATAGTCTTTTCAATTTTCAATGTGGTCCTTAAGATGAAGAGTTTGGCAGGTCCCTCCCTGGTTTATCACTCAAGATCCACTAAAAACTACACTCACGATCTGACGTCATTTATTTGTTAATGATCAAGCACTTAGCTTAACAAACCAATTTTTCCACTAAAACTACACTTGCACTACACTAACACTCAAACGACATCCAGCTTCGTTCTTGCATGACACCCTATATCATGGAATACGGGAAGTGACACTAAATCTTGGAATACGAGAATTGACATTACATCATGGAATAATGTAAATGATCTAAAAATGTCACTCTTGATGGATATTATATTATTAAATAACAAAAATAATAGAAGTAGTAAATTCGTATCAATGTTGATTGTAAAAATAGATGTAGTTACTAAAATGTACTTCCTATGAAAAGTTTGTAAGTCGTGTGCTGTAATAATGATCAATAATATGTCACCCGATTCGGTGTTCGAATGTCCTAAGGCAGGGGTCAACTTATAAATTTACCAAAGGTCCAGTGGTCACCCATTGCTTCTTCACTTCCTCAAATATTCAATCATGTCCTCACCTTTCTATGTACAGTACTTTGTAAACAATAAAATGTACACTTTAATATTTACTTCTCTTAGATTACCTTTCAAAGTTACTTTGGCCACAATAAAGTATTATCTGAAGTTTAGTTTAGCACCGCATCTTATTACTTGTTTAGGTTAGATGCATATGTAATAATTACGTTAATTAATTAGGGATGAGGAAGGCTGAATTTAGATTAAGTATACTCGCATTTTTGTGGAAAACCATTTAATGGAAACCCCCCTCATTGCACCCGACCGAGATTCGAACCCTACCCCCCCAGTCATCAACAATCCAGTTTATTACGACAGTGACGCGCTAGACCAGCGGTTCCCAAACTTTTTGAATCGCGGAGCACTTTTCAGGAGATAAATTTGTCACAGAGCACTATAGTTGCCTTGATGCTAAAGGTATGCACATTCATTTTTTGTTATATCTACCTAACTGCATTTTTTAAAGTGTTTAGTCAATATCTTATCGTATAGTAAAAGCACGAATTATTTTTAGATTTCTAAATAGCTTAAATTTAGATTCAAACTTAATTTCTCCTATTGAAAGACAACGAAAATTCTAACTTTAAATATCGTTTTCTCAAAAGAAAATTTTTGCATATGAGTGTCTTTGATATAAGGGCGACGATATTTTCACATAGACTCTACATAGATAGATACTAAACCGAATTACATCAGTATTCACGATGGAAACGAATGTTTTAAACATTTATGTTTGTTAAACATCAAGTTTTATTTCATTATAAATGTTATTTTCTCCCTTAATTTCAGAGAAATAAGGAACTTAGCTAGATAAACGCAAAAAAACAACCAAAAACATAAATTAACCTAAAGCAACACATTTGATGAAGAATTCAAAGCAGGTATTGTAAATGCACAATAGGTTACCCACACAGATAGTGTTGAAACCATTCTCATGGCTGCAAAAAAAAGGGGGTAACTTGGAATAAATAAAGAACGATAAAGTATAAACCGCGAACTTAAATTACAATGAGAGGGATGGGACTGCTGTGTTTTTATTTGCACAATGTGGCTATATCTTGTTGAATTTGGAACAGCTGCAACTTAATATCTGGTTCTGCATTGAGCCGGGATCTTTTGTTTTAGTAGTCACATAGGCAGAGAATCCTGATCCACATAAGTAAGTTATAGCAAAGAGAAGAAGGATTATTTTCACTCTATCTGACAAAACTTCAAATTCATCTCGTAGCTGACATCAAAATTCAGAAAGTGACTTTTTAGTTGCAAAATTCTCTTTTACCGCAGATTTTGATATCAAATCATTCAAACACTCATACTGCTCTGATGTCAGGTTGGCTTTCCAACATTCAAATACATATCATTGCACTGCTACTTGATTTGTTTCGACTCTCGACTGTACACTGACAACTTCAACTGACTGAAGGTGTGAAGAAACACGGGTTTTTAGTATGCAATAGAAACTTACCAGACAATTCTGGAAAGGTGTCGCAGCAAACTATCTTATCCGAAAGGGCGGTGAGGTTCTCAGAGAGACGGGGTGAAATGGCACCCTCTAGTCTCTGTCTGTTTTCGCCACGTGCAGTCTGTAAATAATTTCTACCCAAACCTATACACAGTTCATGGACGCACAAACTCGCAGTTTTGGTTTCTTGTCACATTTTATTAATTTTTATTTCAAATATCTTCGCGGAGCACTTGGAGATGCTTTGCGGATCACACTTTGGGAACCACTAAGTTAGACCATGCAGCTAACGAAGCAGGTTTTATTTTTCTTAGAACCGCTTCTTACTATCCTTTCTGGATATACGCTTATCACACTAGTATGTTGGGAATTAATAAGGTTTAATTTGAAGGAAGTGCATTATAATTTGCTTGGGGAAGAGAGTAGAAAACCACTAGGAAACACCACCCTGATTATACCTACCAGTATTCTATCCCTGATCTCCCCATCATCAACAATTCAATCTATTGTGAGAGTGATGCCTCAGACCGTGCGGTGACCGAAGCAGGTCCGAAGCAGGTTATTTCTAGTTACTTCATATATTTGCAAGCTTATAAGACTCTAAAGGTAAGCGCCCAGTGGGTCGGTACCGCACGGACCGCAAGGACGGAACGGAAAGTAAAAGTTATTCGTAGCACCATTTGTTACCAGAATGCGCCCCCTACGTCGGTACCACCAGAAACGGACTCTCCGTCATTCGACAAAAAATCTGAGCGAGAGAATTAAAATCAAGAGCGGCCCGGAATTTTTGGCGTCACCTTCAACCAGATCAGGACATAATGTGTGGTATTCGCCCAACATAAGTTTTTTCCTGTTGATGTTGTGAACCCAGAATCGTCATTTCCTACATTTTATTCTCTTCTCTTCAATTAAAAGGCAACTAATAACTATAAATTCTTCCTCGCTTTCCATATTTAAATAATACGGTGAAATATCACTCACAAAAACACAATTATAAACATGAAACAAATCCAACAATAACAGAAATGCAAACATAACTTCTTTGAACGCGCAAACGAAAAGCTCACCTTCTGGCTCTTAAGCAGCTGAGCGAACTGAGTCTCCGTCCGTGCCGTTAGTGCGGATAGTGGGCGCACCCCTCCTAAAATGTGCGGTCCATGCGGTACCGACCCAGTGGGCGCTTACCTTTAGACATACTTTTGATGACGTGGTTTTCTCTGCGCGATTGACCAGCTCTCGAACAATTACTCTTAATAGGCTATACCGCCAGTGACGAAGAAAGCAGGGTTAGAATTTAAAGGTAGGCGCCCACTGGGTCGGAACCGCACGGACCGCACATTTTAGGG
>CABFOW010002485.1:56701-70291 GCA_902141385.1 Timema californicum | reverse complement strand
CAATGCTTACGTAAGACAGAGAGAGACGCGAAAGAATGGAATGGCGCTGTGATCCGGTCCCCCCCTCCCCCCCAAATGGACACATAGTAATTAAAATATTGAGACGTTGATTCAAGGATTTAGGTCATCAGATCAAAGTAGGTGGTTTAAAGTTTTCTTATAGTTATAATAATTAATGTATTCACTAATAATACTATTATTATTTAATTTTTAAAAATATATATCTGTTTGGTAAAATTGATTTTAATTAATTTTACAACAGTGTTTAATATGAATATTTAGCACCAGTAATTTACACCTTTACGTTAATAATTACCATCAATTTATAAAATGCATAAGAATATTGGATATTCCTGTGAAACAATCATAAAAACAGTCGACAAATATAAAGTAAGAGGGGGGGAGGGTGGTCAAGTGTTTGCTTAATTTTACTTAAAAAGGGGTGGAGGGGGTCCAACCTGGCCAAAAATGTTTTTACGTCATATTTGGACGCTCCCTGTAGTAAAAACATTGTAAATGTATAAAAAGGGGCGTAGCCTACACCAGCAACCCCAGTCACTATCTATCCTGAATGAGGGATATATAGTAAGTAATTGGCGGGCTCTAGAGAACTGGCGAGAAATCCCCACCCCCATCCCATTGGGCTCCATAATCCCACGGATAAAACGTTGTTGCCGGTTCGCCGAGTCTCCTTAACAACTGAACGTTAGGGGGAAGTGAAGTCAGGCGTCTTGCCAAATGCATGGCAAGCTCAAGGCATGATGACGGGTAAGGTTGTGCCAAGTGGGTTGTTTGGGGGGGAGGGGAAAGGGGTGCTAAACCCCCTCCCTCAATATACCCCTCCGCCTACCATGATCACAACCAACAGCGGGAGAAAGAAATACTGGCACCGGTATTGCATTTTTGTCACTCATGAAGATTAATACCTATCAAGAGTGAGAGGGGAGAAAAAAAGGTGCGTGGTACCTCTCCGCTTCTACCCTTCACCCCACCCCCCTTTCACCACATCTCACCACCCATGGGTTTGTGGTAGGTACAGCGGAAAGTGAATCGCACCACAAATTTAGGGACAAAAAGTATATTACTTGTATTTTTATTTTATTTTTATTTTAGTACCACCTTTTACTACCTGTCCAAGGTACACACATAATTATGTACTGATCAAGCTAATGTGTTACAGATGAGGAAGTGTATCGGCATTTGCGGTGAGGGAGTGGAAAACCATTTAGGTAAAGCCACCGTAAGTACACGCGATCGGGATTGGAGCCCCGATATCACCATCATTGGCAGCCCAGTCTATTGCAAGAGTGATGCTTTAGATCTGTTAAGTGACTGCCATCTTGACGGATCTTGACGGATAACCATATCGAGCTACCATGTGTGAACGTTGCTTAGCCTATATTCAAAGAATGGCTGTGCCAAGTATGGTTAATATTGGTGGACGCATTTTACAGTTATCGTAAAATAAATATCCGGACAAACAAAATTACAAATGGTCAAGTTAAAACAGAACCTCACCTCGCTTGGTATATTAAATAACCAAATCAAATATTAATACCGTGTGTATAAAAGCGACAAAATTATAAATTATTGGAAACGATATTGGGCCTAAGGAAGACGAACAAACAGGAGAATGGAGAAACAAATATAATTAAGATTTTCATGGTTTATAGGCATCTACTAACATATTAAGGATAGTAAAAGCGTATAGGATGAGGTAGGATTATTATGTGGTTTGTATGAGTGATGGATGACAGGAGTGTACACAATATTTTAGTTGGGAAACCTGAAGATACAAGAGTCTACAATTTAGGCTATTTGCTACATTCATGAAAATGTCCTGTAGGAGTCTTCCTGCCAGGATATAGATTAAAAAAGTTGGAGCATTTGTCTATCTAGAAGAGGAAACAAGGGAAAAAATGTTTTCCATGCAAGTCAATATTTTCCAGATGCAAATAGTAGAGTGAATGTGTATACTCGTCAGAGGAATAGGGGAAGAGTTATCAGTAGCTAAACAAGTGGTATCACTGCTCATTTTCCTCACTATTTTTCTATTTGGTACATTGGGTTTTAAAGTGTAATAGTACTTAAATGTGTCAAGTGCTAACTTTAGCAGCATGTATGAGTTACAGTGAAGGACATACTGGAGCGTCACTTCTGAAAACCAGGGTACAATATTGTGTATTTCAGTATTTACGATACTTACATAAAAAAAACTAACAGTAAAGAATAGGACACTTAAAATATTTCCCTGACCAATGATGCAGTTTTTTTTAAAGACAGTGAAAGCGATATTGGCCAAATTATTTCTAAAAATGGAAATCGTCCAAGGGAACCGCGGCGGGGGTTGCAAGGAAACCTTGCAACTTCCCGAGGAGAATCATTGGCGATCAGACAACCATACAGATCTGATGTGTTATACTCTCTTGATCATACCATCATGCAGATCTGACGTGTGTAAGACCCTCGTGATCATACCATCATACAGATCTGACGTGTGTAAGACCCTCGTGATCATACCATCATACAGATCTGACGTGTGTAAGACCCTCGTGATCATACCATCATACAGATCTGACGTGTGTAAGACCCTCGTGATCATACCATCATACAGATCTGACGTGTGTAAGACCCTCGTGATCATACCATCATACAGATCTGACGTGTGTAAGACCCTCGTGATCATACCATCATACAGATCTGACGTGTGTAAGACCCTCGTGATCATACCATCATACAGATCTGACGTGTGTAAGACCCTCGTGATCATACCATCATACAGATCTGACGTGTGTAAGACCCTCGTGATCATACCATCATACAGATCTGACGTGTGTAAGACCCTCGTGATCATACCATCATACAGATCTGACGTGTGTAAGACCCTCGTGATCATACCATCATACAGATCTGACGTGTGTAAGACCCTCGTGATCATACCATCATACAGATCTGACGTGTGTAAGACCCTCGTGATCATACCATCATACAGATCTGACGTGTGTAAGACCCTCGTGATCATACCATCATACAGATCTGACGTGTGTAAGACCCTCGTGATCATACCATCATACAGATCTGACGTGTGTAAGACCCTCGTGATCATACCATCATACAGATCTGACGTGTGTAAGACCCTCGTGATCATACCATCATACAGATCTGACGTGTGTAAGACCCTCGTGATCATACCATCATACAGATCTGACGTGTGTTAGACCCTCGTGATCATACCATCAAACAGATCTGACGTGTGTAAGACCCTCGTGATCATACCATCATACAGATCAGACGTATGATAACCACTCGCGCAGTCAAAGAGATGCAGATGAACTAGTCACTACAGCCAAACTTCCATTATTTATATTAATCCTTAAAATATTAATCTAAGTTGTGTGGAATAAATTAACCCTAATTATTAATATTACCAAGTCAACACCAGAATAATCGCTGGTAGTAAAAGTGAAAATACTTGGAGCCCGGACACAATATACTTCAATATTCATATATAACACTTAAATATAAACTGACACGTGAATCCAGGGCGATCAGATCGTATACTAACCTAGTCATAATCCTAACCATGGAATAAGTACAAATGATACAAATGATATTTTAAGAATGAGTTAAGTTTATATTTGGTCCCAAACAATTGAGTTACAATCTGTGGCTCAGGCGAAAACGACTGAATTATTGACCTAGAGGGATGAACTGCTCATTTCAGGAACTGAATCACTTTGAACTAATGGCAAGAGTGAACAATTTTTCCCATCTCTAATGAAGACATATAATATTATCACAAGTCCAAGATAGTGAAATAAATCAAACCCATATGTCTGCTAAGAAGAAATATAACTTAAGTTTGTATATATAATATTGATATTAGGATAATAAGTTAATATAATTTAAGTTTGGACTTAATATGTTACTGTGCTAATTTTATTGACAGACGTAAGATAAAATATATATCTACCAATACCCATTTATTAGATCAGGAGACATATAAATGTATATTATAGGCTAGATACAATGAATTCAATCTAAAGATTATCCCAGCCTTGCTTCTACAAGTTATGTAACTGGGTTGCCTCTATTTTAATAACACAAAATTTCTTTGTGTTTTACAGAGGAAATTCGCATATTTAGAGAGTTGTAGCGTTGAATCGGTGGTATTTAGGTAAAGTAGGTAAAGTGCTCACCTCAGGCCCCGAAGTCCATAGGTTCAAACTCAGTTAAGGGTCAACGGATTTTTCTTGAGCGATAAAAGTCCGTAGCACAACTTCCTTAGGAGGGGAAGTAAAGTTGCTGGTCCCCTGTATATTGTGGCATGTAAAAGAACCATGGAAGGTATGTGAAAATAACCTTTCCCAGCAAAATTGGTAGATCTTTTCACTGTCACTCATAGAAATTCTCGTGTGCTGATATAATCAGTCGGTTCAAAGAGTGCACGTTAAATGTAGTACCTTAACTAAAAAGATAAAAAAAAGAGGAATGAAATTTCATTTTTATAAAATAGATCGTGTATGCTGCATGCTACGCAGTTTCAAGAAGAAAGTAACAGTTCAACTGATCGAGCGTATTTCATTAAGTTCGGTTTTCTTTCTATATAAAGGACTAGTATTTAAATCTTGCAGTTAATGTCCCAAATTCACATATTTTCTAGTAGAGTTTGAGTTTTTATTTGAGAAATTTTATTTGTTTTCCCGATTTTCCCAGACATTAAAATTTTCTTGCGTTGTTTCAATTTCCAGGTGTCATTTTTTAAGTTATTCAATAAAACTATAAACAGATTAAGGTCCCCAACAGTGTTTATTTTAGAACAAAAGTTTGTTAATCGAGAAAGTACAAATTATTTCACAGCAAAAACAAACAAAAAATGTTAAACATAATTTAGAGATAGCCGAAACGGTTAGGCATTAAGCTCTTACTGGGATGCTTAAATAAAGAGAATATATTCTCCTTATCTTATGAAAAAACAAAATATAATTTAGATTTGAATTAAGCTTAATTAACCAAACCCTGGTGACCGTTGGGACAATTCAACTTTCGGGAAAAATACCCAAGTTATCAACCGGGAATCGAACCGGGGAGCTATAGTTTCGTAGCCAGGTGCACTGACCACTATATCGGTTGATAGTTTGGTTAAGTTCCCCCAAATGGATAATAAGTTATTTATTTTTTAGCAATACGTCTTATTACCCGTTTGGACTACATGTATCTTACCTAAGTACGCTAGTAAGCTAGGGACAAGAAAGGTTGAAATTATAGAAAGTGTACTCGCATTTTCGTGGAGGAAAGGTGTAAAACTCTTTAAGAAAAAAAACTACCAGTACACCCGACCTGGATTCGAACTCCAATCTCCCCGTCAAAGTTCAGTCTATTACGAGGTTGACTAATCGACCAACGAAGCGAATAAATATAATAATTGATAATAAATATGACCCTCTTCGGTGGCCGCATGGTCGAACGCGCTACTCTCGCAATAGACTAGAATGCCAATGACGGGGAGATCGAGGTTCGACTCTCAGTCGGGTCTAATGAAGTTGGTTTTTTCCTAAACAGTTTTCCACTCTATTTTCACGCTAACACGGGAACAATTACTAATCTCAACCTTCATACGAGTATTTAACCCATTAGCATAACTAAAACGAATAGGTGCTAAAAAGCAGTGCTTACATAATTATTAATTCCATAATTTATTTTTAAAAATATCTTATTTGTTTAGTTAAATATAATACATTGAAATAATTGATTTGCTTTTAGTTCAATAAGGTTTACGTTCATTTTCCACACATACATAAACAGGACTCAGCTCAACGCACTACTACTGCAGGGAGTTAATAATAAACGAACCAAAGTGATTGGTTGGATAAATCCTGCTTAGCAAAGGATGGCTCTCAATGGCTAAGCATTAGTGCTAATAGCTTCAGTAAGCTTCTCTGATAACTTACAGAGGCCCTATTTTCATCCTTGATTCAGTTTTTAATGCACGTACGTATCGATTAATTATAAATTATTATTATATTCGTGTGAGTTTGTACTATACAAGAGGTATTTTTTTCTTCTTGAAAATCATTTGAAACATATTTTTCAAACTGAGCGGTTCTCAAATTTGTAAAAATACCACGGCCCAGCTTTTAGTGAAAGAGTGCACTGGTTTATCCAGTTTATTGTGAAACGGTACATTGGTTTACCCAGTTTTATTGTGAAACGGTGCATTGGTTTACCCAGTTTTATTGTGAAACGGTGCATTGGTTTACCCAGTTTTTTTTGAAACGGTGTATTGGTTTATCCAGTTTTATTGTGAAACAATGCATTGGTTTACCCAGTTTTTTGTGAAACGGTGCATTGGTTTACCCAATTTTTTGTGAAACAATGCATTGGTTTACCCAGTTTTTTGTGAAACGGTACATTGGCTTACCCAGTTTTTTGTGAAACGGTACATTGGTTTACCCAATTAATTGTGAAACGGTGCATTGGTTTACCCAGTTTTTGTGAAGTGGCGCATTGGCTTAACTCCCATAGGCTATATAAAAAGCTGAAAATTTGAAGAGGAAAATTAGTATTTAACACAAAGGATGGAAATAATATCATTTGTATGCTTCTAAAAAATCATAAAGTTTATTGTAGTACTTGAATGTGTTATGGTAAAAATAAAAACGAGTTAAAATATTTTACTATTTTGTTATAGTGTAAAGAATAATATATATAATTATATACTTGTATATAACTCATTAAATTCGGTTATTAGTTCTCATTTCGAAGAATGGTTTGTTTTCGTGTTTTAAATATTTCTGTTTAAAGCGTTAAGTTGAATGTTTTCTGCCATCCAACTCAAGTCAGCTTCTATAAGCCCTGGAAAACACTTGAATTAGTCAAGTAATACAGCTCTAACGTCAAATAGTGGTGAAGTTATTTGTGCTTTTACTTTACATCCATTAAGGCCCCCTTACACGGTCAATATTATTGCACAATAATATTGACCGTGTAAGGGTAATATTGAAGATTTGCGAAATATATTGAGGAATATTAAAAGTTGTTAATATTTATTGAAGCTTCGTCAGTATTATTGAACCGTGCAAGGCGGTTATTTCGTAATATAGCCCTCTAAATGTTCTGTTTTCTCTAACCTAAAATACCGGCAATGTTTGTTTTGGAGAATAAAGGAACAAATAAAGAAGAGGAAAGAATATTTCTGTTGATTGTGGGGATCAAGAGAAGGTAATAAAAATTATGTAATCAAGGTATTATTTCGGCAGTTTAAAGTAGAATAAACTGTAAAGAGGAAAACAATGTGTGGGCTACTTACAAAAGTGAATCCATACAATAAAAACCAAAATATTAAAAAAAAAAGTCAAGCCAATGAAGTTCTGAGCTATGTTTGGTATTAATTTACGTTGAACGCCTCTAAGACAATATCAGAAATCGCGTAATAGTTGTCTTGAAACCGGGTTATATAAAAACTATCCCTATTACGCTAATCGCGTTATATCCAAATCACATATTAAAATCATGCATTTTAGAAATCCCTGTACCTACAAACCAATTATGTTTTACTAAAGGAGTAAATTAATTTTTTTGGAGAGATTTAATGTTAAAAAATCCTTGACATTTACTTGTTGGTAGATTTTACCACAAGCCACCACAGGTAACACCTAACTACCTGTCCCCCCTCGTCCCCCCTTTCACCCCACTGCAAAAATAAATTCTAGTTATTGGTCTTTATTTTATTGAAAGTATTAACACCTTTTTGAGTCCTACTTAGAAATCCATGATAATATCAGAAATGTGAATAAAAAAATAATCGGGGGGGAGGTAATATCGCATGTGTATTAGGTTAAAAAGCATCCCTTTCCTCCGAGTCAGGAAACTCTTTGTAGCGGACAGTCACTCGAATGCTAGGAACTACGGTTGGATAATAGTGCGTGGAAGGTTGTTTTCTATGCCTGCACTAAGTACAGTAAGTGCAACCAGCACATTTATATCAGCACTTGTTGACCTAGGTGGTTTTAGGGTAAAGTGCTCACCTCAAAACCCCAAGTTCGTGGGTTCAAACCCCACTGGAGTAGACGAATTTTTCTTTAGAGATAAAAATCCGTAGCATAACTTCCTTCGGAGGGGAAGTAAAGCCGTCGGTCTCATGTCAATTTTGGCGTGTAAGATAACCTTGGAAGGTATGTGAAAAAACATTTATCGGCAAAATGTGTAGGATATTTCTCTCTCGTAATCAGTAGGTTCAGAAAGTGCACGTTAAATAATTCCAATAAATAAGATATCACTGTTGGTTGCAGGAAAGTAGAGAGAACGCTCCATGAAACCAGAAAAATCTAAAAATGAGGCTCCGAGATATAGGGGTGCTATAATTAGAAGGAAAAAACCTTCTAAAATGAAGTAGAAAATTGAAATTTGGCAGGCAGATAAAATTATCTCTCCAAGTAAACAAACACATTTTAAACTTATACATTTCTAGGTGAGAGTTAGAGATGTTTCTATAGGGTGGCGTAGGTGGCAAAATTCCACAAACCCGCGCCCTAAATGGGGCCCTACACGCAGACCCACCCGCCAAAAATTAACTTGGTAAGAGATTAAAGTGTGGTCTTTTAAGTCTATTTTTTGTTAGTAAAGGTCTCGCTATTCAATCAAAGATTGTTCACTAATATTTTTACTGTGCATAATTTCATAGTTTACAAAAGCTTCGCACTTTTTTTTGTATAATCGATATTTAACCAGATATAACAAAATTACCCAAACAAAAAACATGGTTTTAGCCAATAGTAAATTTACTTAACAATTGTGCATACATAACTTATTTCAAATCCATTTATATCATCATTTTAAAGATAATCGCCAAAGTTCAAACCGTTGCTAGATACTGCACGATTCTAGCACATTTGCAAGTGGAAGCAATACGTTTGACAAAGACTGAGTGAGTCATTGTCCTTGTCTATTTACGCGCGCTCAGCGAAGATAGTTTTTCTCCAGTTAACAAACTCACTGGGCACCAGTGTATTTAGAATCTACGTATGTTGTTGACGTGACGATTTCTTTTATTAGGGATTACTTCGAGTAACATTTCAAGCTGTCATTCAGGTCAACTTAGCTCGTGAATGCCTTATATGTAGACTATTAGCCTCTCTGGTGACTGAACGTTACCCAGGGTACAACATAGGAGGTTGTCTGTATGTAGACTATTAGCCTCTCTGGTGACAGAACGTTGTCCAGGGTACAACATAGGAGTTTGTCTGTATGTAGACTATTATCCTCTCTGGTGACAGAACGTTGTCCAGGGTACAACATAGGAGGTTGTCTGTATGTAGACTAACGCTATGAGATTATGCGATGATAGTGAATACGGAGGTATGGGCCAGTGGGAGTCTTAACCTAGCTTAAGCATAATTTTCCAACCCCTGATGATAATTACCCTTTATGGAAAAATACCCAAGGTAACAACCGGAAATCGAAGCCAGGACCCCAAGGTTCGTAGCTAGGTGCACTGACCACTACACCACGGGGCCGGTTAGTCCCTAACTTCGCATGATATATACAACCATGTGTGCTAGTGAAGTAATCAAAGTAACTAAATATCCGAATAGATAAGTCATATTAAATATTTTAAATGGCACTATGTTAACTGTTGGTATATTTAAAACCTGGTGACCTGTCAGATTCTAACGAATATGACAATTGCATCCACGTAAATAGATTTTACCTGTAAAATAAATTTTATAAGAAAAAGTTAAACCTAAAAGTAATAAAATAGGCCTATGTATTTTTTTTAAAATTGTTCGTCAAAGGTAGTAAACATAAACGATGGTTTTAACCTTGATCTTTCTGTATAAAATGCTATTGTTTTCTCCCTAAAGCTTAAATTCATAAATTATTACCAGCATTTAAAATAATAAAAATATATCGGAATACATCGTCATATTGTGTGTAACTCAATCACTTTTTTTTAATAGTTAGAAAGGTAAAATGTCAACTACTCATGATAAAAATTCTTCTATATTGAAGTTTATTCCAGTTATGTGTTTAATATATACGAAAAACATCCCTTGTGTGTACGTGGGAAGGTTTTTGGTACGAATAGGGGTGGGTGGGGTATGTATAGGGGTGAGTTTATAGCAGGGTAGAGGGGTAGGGTGGAAATATTTGGCCGGAAAATGGCCATTGCCACATTGCGTACCTTATATTATACATAATGGCTGCCATATTTTAACAGTGCAAACAAAATTTGCCCAAGAGAGCATACAGCAATGACCAAACTTGTAGCCCGGAATGTTACAAAGAATGTGTTTTATTTTTTTAAGTGTGCTTGTTGTTTTGGGTTTAATTTTAGACATTTCTGAACGAATAACGAGATATTTTTGTTTTACGTGTGCGATTTTAAAACCACCCCCCTCCCCTCGCTTAATTTTGGAGTTACTTTAATCATATATAATGTTCACAGTGGTTTTCTTGCAATTAAATTATGGTTCCTATAATTTCTTCCTATAAATTTTGACAAAAATCTAAAATAGAGATGTTATATATATATATATATATATATATATATATATATATATGGGAGAGGTACGTAAGAGTGCGCACCTAAGCAATAAATTACCATTTAACCTACACCTTAAAATATAAAAATATGGTTCCTTCACCATGTAATTTATTTTTAGCTTATACCTACATATCCATGAACCCCAATCGTATGAAAATATCATTGTAGGCAGAAAATAAATAAAACCAAATTAGTGTAAATTCGCACTCTTTATTGCCCTTGCTCCTAAGAGTGCGCATCATCTACCATAAGAGTGCGCACATAGCAGAAAGCATATTTAAATATTATAGCTCCTTCAAATGATGAGCACTGTTCATGCCATCACTGTTCACACTTAACACACTGTAGCCAGTCCTCTGAAACTGTCTCTGTGTATTTATCATCACATCCGGGCCAGAAATTATTGTGTAGTACGAGGAGGACTGGGTAATCTACAGTTGGTTTGACATAGTTTTTGAAATGCTGAAGCCAGTCAAGGAACAATTGGGAATTTATAAATCCACTATCGGATATCATGAGTAAAGAACCTTCAGGAGCATCCTTGAATAGCTCTTGCTTCATTCGTTTTCTGGCGAAAATAATCGCAGGGGGTACATATAAGCCAACAGGATTCACACAACAATACTACAGTTACCGTCTGACCTCTCTCTGCAGAAGATACTTTACAAACTGAACGTTTGCCTTTGGGAGAAATTACTTTAGGAAATTTGTTTGGAACACAAGAGATTCCACTCTCGTCCATATTAAATATGCGATTATCACGAAAGTTCTTTTCCTCAGACACGACTTTCAAATTATCATAAAACGCTGACATTGTGCTTTGTTAAATCCAATAGCCCTACCAAGGCTGCACTTTTCTGGTGATAGGAGAGACAGATTGTTTCTTTTGAAGAAATCTTGTAGCCAATGCCAGCCAGCTACCTTTGTAATATTGTTGAATCTGTGTGGAATATTGTTTAGGGTAGCATATTCGAAAGCCAAACTCATAATCTGCTTCCTCCCTATTCCATAGAATCTTTTGTCCAGAGCTCTTACATGATTTGCCAATTCTTGCTCTTTACCTGGTGTAAAAACTGTCTTGATAATCTCTCAGTGACACCGGTACTGTTCCCTGCAACAATGATTAGGAATAACTTCAATTGGCCTAGATGTTGAAACTACCACAGAGACAGTTTCCAGCATGAGGTCTGCATAAATGAATGGCATTGTTGCTTACACATTAATAATTATAAAGTGGTGGTAGATTGGTTAAGTAGTTATGGCACTGTAATCCAGGTACCCTGGTTCACATCTCAGCTGGTCCAGGGTGTGGATATTAGAGTGACCAACCGTGTGAAACTCATGAAAGATGATGCCTGCTGGGAGGATTTTATTGAATCCGGCCCTAAATGTACCCCAGTTCACTAAGTTGCACACCTGCCTCATTCATCCATGCAGAACAAGATTTGGATTTACATTTACTATATAGTTTGAGAGCATTATTGTTGATTGAATTTTATTTAAAATACTTAAAGCCTTAAGTCGTTTCCTTAATGTAGATTCCTTTGTGCCCAAATCCTTAACAACTTTTCTTTAACTTTCTCCATTTAAAATCCTTTGTTTGCTTCGTTTATTAATTCTTTTGTAAATATTATTTCCTCTCTGAATTTCTCTTATACGTGGATGGCATTCTGAAAATTTTTAAATTTCCTCTTTACAAAAGAGTAGTGTTCTTCTTCATAATGTTTTATTAAATTCACTTATTGGGAGTAAATGAAAATTAGTTCCAAAAAGTGCGCAGTAAGAACCTAAAAGTACGCACGCACACTCTTTTGGTCATTTGTTATGCGCACTCTTAGGGACTAAGTACAATATTTTGAAAATAACTGTTAGATCGGAGCACATGCCGGAAAACAGAACTTATTGTATATCTACAAAATTGTTGAAACCTTGGCTTTTACATAAAAAATACAAAATGAATTCACTGTTATTCACTTTGATGTCAGAGCATAAGTTATACACTTGAAATATTACATGAAAATAGGCAGTAAATGATATCTTACCTTTCAAATGTACAAATATTATTGCATAACCAGACGTTGTCCACTACTCACGCGCGTTACGGTAAGGAACAAATTGAGACCAAGCAAAAATAGTTCCGTGTTGCCAACTGTCAGAATATGACACTGCGCACTCTTAAGTTCCTCTCCCCTATATATATATTTATAAATAATTATATAAATATATATATAAATAATTATATATAATTATTTATAAATATATACATATAGGCCTATGTGTGTGTGTATTTATATTTATAACTATTTACATCTATTACATGTTTATATATAATTATTTATATTTGTCTACGAATTTTGGTTGAAGTGTAATTTTGTCTTGTTAAGGCTGATAATAATTTATGAATTTAAGCTTTAGGTCAGCTGGAGGTAAAGAGGAGGAAGGCTAACAATTTGGAAAAAATGTACCCAGTGTTTGACCTTTAAGGTGGCAAAATTACCTTGCAATACTATGGGGCAGTTTATAAGATATAACCTTAATGTAATACTTCAAGGTAAGACTGTTACTACCTTTTAGGGTAAATGAAATATTTTACCATTTGCGTGTAGGGATATTGGAAAATAATTTAGGAAAAAAATACTATTTTCTGGTGCAACCATCAGAATTTGAGCCTCAAAGTCACTGGCAAACCAAACCATCTACAATAAATTCGCCACCCCCACCCCCTCCCCCTTTTCACTATACCCCCCATCCGAGCTGTACACAAATTATACCATCCATTTTTAATAGGAAGAAATCTATGAATGTAACTAGATTTACCTTCACTTATTAATACGTCAAGTCACTTGATCTTCTGCTGTCACTTTTGATATATATTATCAAAACCTATAACAAAATAATAATATTATTATTATTATTAGCACCACGTCTTACTACCCGTTCGGGTTATACGCACTTACGCTAATGTGTAATGGTAGGGTGATTGTGAGATGAAATGGAGGACCTACAGTTTAACGTGGAATCCGAACCACGGTGGAGGCCTGGCA
>CABFOW010002485.1:29944-56432 GCA_902141385.1 Timema californicum | reverse complement strand
CCTTGGTCGGTCAAAACATTGTTCCTTTCAGCAAAATTAGTTCGAAACCAACCCAGAAGCTTGATTCACACGTTGGTTGAAAACAGAAAGCAGAATCTGCTTAAATATCACAGCAATTCACACGCTGAATGTTATTATTATCTACACTAATATTATAAAAAGGAAAGATTTGATTTTTTGTTTTTTTGTTTGTAATGGATAAACTCAAAAACTACTGGACATATTTTAAAAAGATTTTCACCAATATAAAGCTACGTTATCAGCGAGTAACATAGGCTATATTTTATTTTGAAAATTTAATTTATTCCTCATAAAAATGTCGATAGTTTTACACAAGGTTTAAAAAATTGCCTAAAAACATGCTTTCTCCGCGTGCGCTGCAAAAACTATTGGTATTACATTAAAAAAAATACTATACATATTGAACGTTCTCACTAATGTGATCGAAAAAGTCCGCGAGACAATATATGTAATTATTACAGTTATGTTACAATAAACGTTTTTTTGTTGAAATTAGTCAACTAAAACACGGATGCGAACAAAAAGTGATTATATCCAATCATGATATGAATCATTATCCCAATCAATTATTTAATTAAAACCTTGATCTCCCCGTCATCGGCAGTCCACCACGCAACCACTGAGGCGGGTGTGATGGGTAGCTAGTTATAAATATTATTATGAGCACCACGTCTTACTAACCGTTCGGGTTATATGCACTTACGCTAATGTGTAATGGTAGGGTGATTTGCGAAATGAAATGGAGGACCTACATTTTAACGTGGGATCCGAACCACGGTGGAGGCCTGGCACTCCCCATAATCACAAGTTGTGATTAATACACGTCTTGTCAGAGGTGAATAAAGAGTTTGGTAATCATATAAATCTGTGCTGGGACCGAGGATTGAACCCCGAACCCCCAGCACAGGAGTCCGACACCTTATCCTTAGACCACCAGGTCACCCAATTATTTTATTTATTATATATATTTAACGTTCACTTTGGGAACTGAATGATTATATCAGCACACGAGAATTTCTATGAGCGAGAGCGAAAGGGCTTACCAATTTTGCCAGAAAAGGTATTTTCACATCCCTTCCAGGATTATTTTACATGCAACCATCGACATGGAACCGACGGCTTTACCTCCCATCCGAAGGAAGTTGTGCTATGGATTATTATCGCTCAAAAATAGTCAGTTGACCCCAGCTGGGTTTGAACCAAATATCACCCGAGTCCTGAGAAGATCACTTTAACTTATGACCACAGAGGTCAATGCCTACGATATTAATGTCCTATCTCACACGTGGATTAAAAAAACATATTTAAACATTTCTTATACGAAAAATAAATAATGTTATTGCTACCGTTTCCCTTGGGTCAGTCAAAACATTTTCCTTTCCAGTAATTTAATTCAAAACCAACCGACTTGCTTGTGTGGTCCATGGGGGGGTATTTATTCCCTGCTGAAGGAAAGGTTTTGTAATCTTGACTATATTCTATACAGGGTTTTGTCTGGCTACGCTATATACAGAATGAAGCCATGTCTTTACGTGACTCTTTTCCCCCCTCACTCCCATTCCTAACCGCATACAGGCAGTTTTCTTCTGCTATATTCTTGACGAGAGCGTACTTTCGTGACTCGGAGAAAATATGGCAACACTTTGTGGGGCTGAGAAATAGTATCAGAAAAAAATTATATATATTTATGTTTAAGACTCTCTGTTTTGTATCCCTGGTATAGGCAGCTTAACCTAATTTTCTTATGAATGGATTTATCCGAGATCTATATAAAAGTTACTAGATATAGGAAAAATATCCTTCTTATTTATACTTTTTAGTGAGGGATTCTCCATCTAGATATCATTTTCTAAAAATAAGCAGCAATAAGCCAACTACCGAGTCGAAGGTAGCTCGTGATATTAATATTATTATTATAATTAGCACTGCATCTTACTACCCGTTCGGGTTATATGCACTTACGCTAATGTATAATGGTAGGGTGATTGTGAGATGAAATGGAGGACCTACAGTTTAACGTGGAATCCGAACCACGGTGGAGGCCTGGCATTCCCCACATTCACAAGATGTATTGTCAGAGGTGAAGGAAGGGTTTGGTAATCAGATAAATATGTGCCGGGACCGAGGATTGAACCCCGGCCGCCAGCATAGAAGTCCAACACCTTACCCCTAGACCGCCAGGTCACCTTCAAGTTATTAAATGTTGAAACCAATGGGAAGAGACTTGTAGGAAGACCTAGACGAAGATGGCAGGATAACATTAGAATGGACCTGAAAGAGATAATGAGGTGGACTGGATATAACTAGCTCAAGATAGGGATAAGGTGTAATGAGGTAGACTGGATAGAACTGGCTCGAGATAGGGATAAGGTGTAATGAGGTGGACTGGATAGAACTAGCTCGAGATAGGGATAGGGTGTAATGAGGTGGAATGGATACAACTAGCTTAATATATAAATAAGGTGTAATAAGTTTGGGTGGATAGAGCAAGCTCAAGATAAGGATAGGTGGCGTATCTTGAGTTCCTAATCCCAGAGAGGAAGACACTTGAATAAAAATCTTGCCTTTTGTCCGCTCATTCAAATATAAGGGCTTGAATTATCTTTGTTAACAAAACTATTCATATAACTTTTAGTTTAAAAGTGAGACTTGTTATGTGAATAGGTTTTATAACAATGAGGGAATGACTGCTAGTCTCTTGGAAATCTTATCTTCCAAGTAAGTAATCATGAAGTATTTACAATGGTTAAAATGCATCAACGAAAAATGCAATCAACTTAAACTATAAACACACAAAATACGTATTGCTTGTCTATGAAGCCATCATCCGTGTAGTTTATGATTAATAGGTGGACGTGTTATTTACCATTTGATTTATTTATTTTGCACAGAGTTTTACTACCAACCGGACTAGCCCCATATTTTAAAGTCTACTAATGGGGTAGAGATGAGGAAGGTAGAATAGTACCGTGCTCCACGTCTTAATACCCGTCCGGGATATCACCATATTTACACTAATGTGGTAGAGATGAGGAAGGTAGAATAGTACCGTGCTCCACGTCTTAATACCCGTCCGGTATATCCACATATTTACACTAATGTGGTAGAGATGAGGAAGGTAGAATAGTACCGTGTTCCACGTCTTAATACCCGTCCGGGATATCCACATATTTACACTAATGGGGTAGAGATGAGGAAGGTAGAATAGTACCGTGCTCCACGTATTACTGCCCGTCCAGTTTATCCACATATTTACACTAATAGGGTAGAGATGAGTAAGGTAGAATAGTACCAAGCTCCACGTCTTACTACCCGTCCGGGATATCCACATATTTACATTAATGGGTAGTGATGAGGATGGTATAATATAGATCCGCATTTACACGATGGGAGAGCTTTAACCCATTTTGGAAAAAAATAAATCAACAAACACGACTGGAATTTGAAGTTAGACCTAACCACAACAGACGAACAAGATTAAACAAAACTTGGCAATCTGTGTTGGAGTGTGTGCTCACTGGTTCTGTGCTTTGTGTGTATTGTAATAGTAAACATAAATTGTACAATAAAATCGTGCGTAGGATACTTTTACAAAAATAGATTTGGAATTTTTAAAAATCCGTTATCAATAGACCACCCTTAAATAATTTTATCTTTGCTATAATAATATAACAGTAACAATAATATATTATAATTAAAATACTACCCACATATATCATCCAAACAAAATCGTTTTGGCCTTTTTTTTTAAATATAAAATTCAAATTTTCAAAAATGTATGTGATAAGTTAACCACCCACCCTTAAGGTGAAGGGTGACCTGGTGGTCTAGTGGTAAGGTGTCAGACTTCTGCTCTGGGGTCCGGGATTCAATCCTCGGTCCCGGCGCAGATTTATCTGATTACCAAACCCTTCCTTCACCTCTGACAAGACATCTTGCGAATGTGTGGAATGCTAGTCCTCCACCGTGGTTCGGATCCCACGTTAAACTGTAGGTCCTCCATTTCAACTCACAATCACCCTGCAATTACTCATCAGCGTAAGTGCGTATAAGTCGAACGGGTAGTAAGACGCGGTGCTAATAATACTTGAGGTGTATGGTAGGAAATGAGAGTTAAGGACAGTATCCTTCAAATTTTATAGTAGTTTTTTTTTTGTCAAAATAAATCAAACATTGCTACAGTATAAACCTATAATTTAGTTTTCTGGTGATATCAATCACCAGCAAACGATCCGAATACTCAGAGTTTTCGGACGTTTTATTTGGTCACGCTAGCGTGGGGTGTTCTGTTCGTTCGGAGTAAAATGCTCAAGTGAATAAGCACCATAAATTCTTTCCTATGTATATATATGACTAAATTATTTCGATTAATGTGTTATAAACTTTGCTGTAACAGTGAATGAAAATGTACAATGTACAAGTAGATGAATCTGATCCATACAAATATTTTATAAGTATATGATTTCAAGCTATTTTTTACTTCTATATATTATATTATGGTAAATAAATATGTGAAATTTCGTCATAAAAATTTGAATTTCATCATTAAAATTCTCAAATAAACAAAAATTTCGCCTTTAAAACGGTTTTATAGCTCCTGGAAAAATCTTAGAAAAACACTTTATTTTCATTATATTTTTTACGAATATAATATTAAATCATGCCATAAATAAAGACCGATAAAATATTCTCACTTACAATAACAAACATAGATACAATGAAATCACAAAAAATGTTCTGTCTGAAAGGGAATAAAATAACGTCTAATTCAATAATCCATTGAATAAAATAGTTCATAATTACTTTTAAATTACCAAAATAAATACATAATAAATATTTTATCATGATATTTGAAACGGAGTACAATAAAAGCATGGGTTTTTAGGTTTATTATTAAAATCTACATAAAAGAGAATAAAATTACGATCTATCGATGCGAGTCCACATTTTATGTATCGACTATTCTTTGATATTTGTTGACATCGATGATAAAGGCTACGAAGATATGATCTTGACCCATACTGCATTTTTACGGCAATCAAAATCAAAATGGCAGCTAATGTTATTTGCATGTTAACGAACAAACGGAAATTTGCCTAGAAAACATGAATTTCGTTTTAAAATACAAATAATAATATTTCGTGAAAAAAACTCGATTTCTTTTATAAATACCATTATCGTTTTATTTCGTGAACATAAAAATATATATTAATGACTTATTCTAACTTAAAACAAGTTTTAACGTTTTCGAAATGGATTTTTCAAATATTTCGTGAAAACACTGTTCGTGAAAAACCGGTCTCCTAATTACAAATAATTATTTATGCACAAATACTTTAACTAACTTTAATAGCTGTAGTTCTATAGCCTATCTTTGTGTTTTTTTCAATATGTCTCTTCTAATGATAAAGGAACATCTCCGAAAATTCAACCATGTGTGAAGTGTAATATAGTGAAATATTTTAAGAAGCGAAGACATGAAGAGAGATGTGTGTTTTTCTATCTAGGTCTAGCCTAACTATCCTTTCAGGTTGGCTTCCTTAACTAATACTTACCTTACATTATTGTACAGTGTTACTACACTGTTATATTATACATTTCCAAACCATCAGGTACTAATTAATTTTATTAACTTTAAAAAGAAATGTTATCAATATCAGTATTTTTTAAGTTTACAATATACCTTATTTATTATATTTCTATAATATATGTTTTTGATAAAATTTCTTGATAAGCTATTTTAAAATTTAACTTTTATCCAAATAACTCTCTTTGCTCGTTTGGGGCTCTGCCCCCAAACCCCCAGTGAGATTTCTTTGCAAGTGGATGTAAACTAATATAATTCCAGAGCCGTTTTTTGATAGGTCTTACCGTTTAGCCACGAGACCTCCAAAAAAAAGATCCGCACCGTCTTTAAAGTTTCTAGGACATTTCGAACTTTTTTCGGGAGTTAAATTTTGTTTTTTAACTTTTTGGAATTTCCCCGTCGATTACAGGCTAGAAGCTATAAGTTTGCCAAATTTCAAGTTTCTATCTCATCTGGAAGTGGGTAAACATTAATGTCAATGAGTGAGTCAACCATGTGGCTTTATGAAAATATAATAATTTAGTTTAATAATTAAGATGTCACATTAAAAATATTATAACCTTACATGTTTCGCTGGTTTGAAACTATTTTGTAAGATCCGTTTGAAAACAATAATGATAATTTGCATAACATTTATTTATTTGACACTCCATATAAAAATTTACCGACTGTTTATTACAGCTCGTTGTGTAATAAATTAATCGAAACCATTTCATACTTCACTATTAATATTTATTCATCATATAAAACACTCCTCAGATATCCAATTTGAACAAAATCGTTAGAGGTTTTTTCGAATAATTTAAAAAATCTATCTGAAAACTATCCTTAATCATAGGGATAGAATCAAAATAATTACCCCGAGGGAGCTAAATATCAAGTTTAACAAAATCCATCAAAAGTTTAGATTGTAACCCTAGGGACAGACATACATATACGACATACAGACTGAAATGTAAAGTACTTTTTTTTAGTCGGGAGTCACATAAACGCAAATCCCCATAATAATCACGAGGTTGACAATTTTCACTATTCTTTATGAGAAAGTAAACCTATTTTATCCGTGCTGTAAAAGTATGCTCTATCCTGTCCCTTTGATAAAATAAACTTTATTAAGAATACCTCTATATAATGGACGTGAATACAGACCTCACTGGTGTCCGCGCGGTCTTAGGGTGCGTTCACACAAGTGGTATTTTCAAAGGAGCGGTTAAACAGTAATTCATCAGCAATAGGTCCATGGATAGTCGGTTATTTCACATTCCTTCCTTTAAGATAAAAATTAAGAACCCACTCTCTCCATAGGAATGCGTGTACACTTCCTCTAAATTCAATCTTCCTCATTCCTGAACCTATTAACGTAATTAGTACATAAGCGTCTAACTCGAATGGGTAGTAAGACGCGTTGCAAAAATAATAATAAATTGTCCGAAAAATTGATCAATGGTGAAATGTGGGTTTACCCTTTCAAAGTGATGAATTAACGGGAGGGAGGTTGGGTGTTGTGTCGGTTATAGATTTAAGTTAGTTTATAGGTCGTGTGCTGATATCAGTCGGTTCAAAAAGTGCACGTTAAATATTTCAAATAATTTTAATCACCTTTTTAAAAATATATTTTTGGACTTTTTAACACTTGAAGTTTTGCTTTCCAAGCAATTATATGCACACCATTTTTATAGACCACCATAAAAAAATATGGTTGTTGCCAAGTCATAACTGGCAGCGTTCCTGAGATAATTGAAAATAAAAAAAAACGAAATAGGTAATCTAAGCATGGATTTAAAATGAGGATGCGCATCAAATATGTGATTGTATTTTAGATCTCACACACCTCATCCTGGTACCCTAACAATTGGTTATGTCACCTATTTACAAGGCTGGCAAGGGTTTGGTACAAAATAAAAATGGTACGAAAATCGTACAAACCTTCTCATGCCAGTCTATTGTAGTTAGGAACATTATTTAAAAAAAATTGGTTATCAGCAAGGCCTTTACTAAAGATTGTCAAAAAATGAAGTATAGAATGATCAAAAATTACTTAAACTTGCAAAATATAACTTAAAAGTATTGAGAAAAACTTCTTATGAATCCACAAGAATTAACCAAACAATTTACATCGATTACTGTTTCCAGCCTGAATCAGTTTTTTATTCAAGTCATATTTTACACTACCGGCTAGCTAGGCCTATCGTAGCTCCATTTGCCTTATATATAACTTAAGACTAGAACAGGAACAACATCCAGGCCCCGGCAGTTGATTTATCACTGTGAAAGGGTAAACCCATATTTGATCAATCATAAATTTTCGGCTATGCCAGGAATTGAACCCGGAACTCTTAGTTCCATAGAGAGACACGCTATTGACTTAACTAAGTTGTTAGATACACGAATTAATCAAACACACACTTTACAAAACTAAAAAAAGATGCATGTGCTATGAAGAGTGTTTAACAACTACGATCTCGCATTCTGCTAAATGTAATATTTGATTACAAGTACCTAGTTCAGAAGTGAAAGCTATCCCCCCCATCGCAACCCTCTCTAGCTTAGTTAAAGTGTCTCAACATGAATGTATTTTACAATAAGACAAGCAAAGGGGATACAAAGTTCATGGCAGACATTATTTTCTCATTCCGACAATTTTATGATTTAAAAGAATATGTTTGACATTTAATGCTTTTGTAAAATATTTATAGTATTAATAAATGGTACGGAGCTCCGCACGGACTCTCTCGCTCTATAATTTAAAAATGGAGATATTTACTCAAAACTCGTAATATATTTGAAACGAAATAATATACTAGCAAACCCGAAGCATAAATTGCACTATATTTAAGTTTAAAAAAAATTCTCAGTTTTTAATTTTATAATTTTATTTTTAAAGAATTAATCTCATTTGTATGTTTGGACCAATAAAAAAGATCGATATTAGGTCTACAAGGGTCAACACTTCGTATTAAAATTTCAACTTCCTGTTCAAATATTCGACATTTTATTAGGTGTTGCACATCTTTAGGTCATCGCATTGCTATTAAATTCCTCATTTATAAATTTTGACCAATAAAAAATGTAAATATTGACTATTGAGTCTAAAATAGATATAGGTCATTGTTGTACAAACATTTATCCTAAGAGGTTTAAGGAAAAACAACAAATTTTTAGAGACTTATTTATATTTAATTACTCTAGCATTGGAGAATTATTGCGTTAAAACTTTAGTATATATGTTACAGGAAAAGTAGATTCTCCAGTAAGAGTCGACTCGGCCTAGGTAAAGTCGACTCTTACTGGTCTTTTTAGTAAAAGTTGATTAAAAGCGAAAAGTGATGAATTTCGATCAACATTTACTAGTCAGAGTTGACTGTACCTAGGGAAAGTATACTCTTACTACCTTGAGTTAGTAAAAGTTGACTTTTTGCAAGGAAACAGTCTACTACCTAATAAAAACCAAATAAAAAAGCAAAACCTTTATAATATAAAGAGAGATATAAATATTTATTATTTATTACAGCAAGGTAAAGATTTGTGACACTTTGACCTAACAAACACAAATTGAATCCTTGGTCACTGTTGAAAACTACAACAAATGGACGAGTGATCAAAGAAAACAATAGTAAACAAATAGAGCTGGGATATTCAAAACAGTTGCATGTGGAGAGCAACATCGCGGAATCAACTTTTACTAAACCACAGCGGGCATAGTTAGCTCTTCCTAGGAAAAGTTGATCTGTTTATTCTCTGTTTATTCTCAATCAACTTTTACTGATACTTTTAGTAAGAGTCGACTTTACCTAGGCCGAGTCAACTCTCACTAACAATCTACTTTTCCTGTAACATATATATTTACAAATAAAGCTCACAAAATTGTATTAATATATTTGCCAATATCTAAGAAACTGTTAGTTTTATAAAAATATATTTCCTATAAAAGTTTTTTATTTTTAATAGTACTACAATTTTGCAATAATAAATTATTTAGTATTAAAATAGTTGCGGGGATACGGAAATTTCCACTTCTGTAAATTACCGTAAAAGTAATTTTCAGGGGGAAATGAACATAATCATTTTATTTATGATCTTAATCAATTCCTAGATACAAACCCGCCTCAGTGGCGTAGTTGGCTAAGGCGCTAGTTGGGTTGAGCTCGACTGCTGAGGACGGGGAGATCGAGGTTTGAATCCCGGTTGGGTGAACTGGGGGTGGTTTTTCCTAAATGGTTTTCCACTCTCCCTCCACGCAAATGTAGGTTCACTTCCTCTAATTCAACCTTCCCAATTCCTAATCCATTAGCGTAATTAGTACTTAAAGCGTATAACCCGAACAGGTAGTAAGACGCGGTGCTAAATAATAATAAATAATAATCTTAGATACGAAATTCAATCAAAATCGTTAGAGCTGATTTTGAGAAAATCGATTGGTATCTTTTTGTTTTATAAAACTATTCTTAATTTTAGGGTTAAACAGACACACAGACAGGCGTAATTGCAAAAACAACTTTTTAGGATTCGGGGTGTGCGGGGTAATGAGACGTCGACATCCGTCAACATTTNATATATGTGTGTGTGTGTGTGTGTGTGTGTGTGTGTATAGCTTGAAAGTTAATGGTTTTATAAAAATATATTTCAAATAAAAGATTTGTATTATAAATAGCCCTACATATTTGCAATGATCAGTAATTTCATATCTCAAATAGTTTTGTAGATATGATAAAAATGAGAATTTACGCATCAGACCGCAACCCTTAAAGTCATTTTGCTGAAATATTGAGAGTAGCCAGTTTTTTTAATATCTATAAATGTTTTGAAAGGAAATTTAATCAAAATCATTAAAGCCGATTTTGAGTAAATAGATTTTTTATCTTTTTGCCCTTCAGTAAACTACCCTTAATTTTAGGATTAGATATCCAATTCCAAAAACCCCTCGGGGAAATCCTATGAAAACCCTAGATACCAGGTTTTAGTCCAATCGGTAAAATAATTTAGGCTCCCGTTGGAGGTACAAACAGACAGACAGACTGAAATTCAAAAACCACTTTTTCGGATTCAGGGGGTCATGAAACGTCGAGATTCATCAAAATATCAAGTTAAATTTTTTTTTTTTACGATAACAATACTTTCTCTACCTGTAAGAAGATAGCGAGAAAGTAAAAATATACGTATTCTAAATAAATGCCTAAATATCACTCAAAAATGCCTAAAAATGGCACAAACCAAGAAAATATGACCTAAAAATCCAAAATGACAAAATCTATAGAAATGTTTCTACAACCAGGGGATCATGAACAGAGTTTATGTCCAAATGAGCACCAACAAAAGAGATGACATGTCACATGGTAGCTAAGCATAAACGACAACTTCCATATGATCATTAAAAAATACACAATGTAGCATGATTAAAAGCTGTCTATTAACTTTGAAATATTTTATGTGGCTAATTATTTAACAAAAATATATTTTTTATAACAAACAATATTTTCCAAAGACATTTGTTTTGAGAGAGAGTGGGAAATCCATCTTTTAAATGTACATTTTGGCAGTGATAAGAACATAAGACCTCCCCGTGACCAGTAAACCAGACAAGACGAGACTGACGCCTTTATATGCATGACCACCGGTGCGGGTGACATCAATGGCTAAGCCTACAGCATGCAGCGTGCAGGTGTCGCTGAATGATAATTTGATGTCCAAATGAGGAGAGGAAGTGTATTACGAGTCACGTGACCTTTCCGGTTAGAGCCCCTACCATTCCCCCTACCTTAACTATGGTCAAACCCGCTTCGGTGGCCACATGGTCTAAGGCGTCATCCTCGCAACAGATTGTACTGACAATGATGGGAAGATCGGGATTCAATCCCAATCTGGTGCACTGAGGGTAGTTTTTCCTAATCGGTTTTCCACTCGCCCTCCACTTTTATGAGGGCGCATTTCCCCTAAATTAAACCTTCATAGTCCCTAACACATTAGTTTAATTAGTATATAGGCGTATAGCCCGAATTGGTAATAAGACGTGGTGCAAAAAAGGTTAAATTTAGAGGAAATGTACTCGCATTTGCTTGACGGGAGAGTGAAAACCCGTGTAGGGGGAAACCACCCTCAGTATACCCGACCAAGATTCAAACCTTGATCTCCCCGTCATCGGCAGTTTAGTCTAACAAGAGAGTAGCGCCCTAAGCCATGCGGCCACCGAAGTGGGTCTCCATGTTGTCAAGTAATGTTTCAGCGACGACGGTATTTTTTGAAGTGCTCATTTATTCAACAGTAGATGGTGAAAGAACACACGTCAGCCATTTTGGATCTGATTAGCTGTATCGTATCGAGTTTTCCTTTAGTTTTTTTTACAGGGTGGCTGCAAAACTATTATTAAATTCCCTGACATTTCAAGATTCTCCAGATAACATTTAAAAAAATTTAAGACTTTACCTTTTTACAGTATTTCTTCGTGAATGGTATATTTTTTCCATTTATTACATAGATCACATTTTTTTCGTAATATTATAAGTTATTTTTCCAGTATTTATTGTTTTCTATATTATTTGTGTATCTGTGTAAATGTGTTACTATAGTAAAATTACGTGTCTGGACTACATCACTCGTAAACATAGAGAAAAGAAATCTCTCACTTTAGCCTTAAGTGCTTAGGTACTGAACTAGTCAAGTATTTAAATTCCCTGAATTGTCCTTGTATTTGATCAAATTCCCTGAAATTCTCACGTTTTCTCTGACATTTCCAGGTTTTATTCAATTTCCCCGTCTGTAGCTATCATGTTTTACATCCCATATTCAGAAAAAAAAATGTTTCCATTTTCACTTCTTTAGGTACATACCGAAGGGATCAATCGTTTGGACAGTGTTCCCTAAACTTTATTTAGCTAGTCGTGTACCCATTTTGGGGCCATGATAAAACTAACGTACCCCTTCCAGATCTTCAAAAGATCAAAAGACACAAATATCTCCCATCTTATAAAATATAAACGGTCATTACAAATGTTAAAAGATTTAGTTGTTAGCTAAACAATGTAATTACATACGAGAAGATTGTTAAAATTCCTGATATATCGTCGAAAATTGGTGTTAATTTAGTTATCTAACATTATATTGTAAAAAAAAAGGAAAAAGGGTGGGGGGGGGGCTTGTGATCAATAATAATTTTCATCCTCTATGCTACTAGATATAAAATATAAGTATTTACTTTTGGTACAATCACGGTATCGATACTTTTATCTCGGTCAATCACGGTATCGATACCTTTCAGTACGATTATGGTATCGATACTTTTCTTTCGATACAATTACGGTATTGATACTTATATTTGGGTAAAATTAAGGTATCGATACTTTTCTTTCGATACAATGACGGTATCGATACTTATCTTTCGGTAAGATCATGGTATCGATACTTTTATTTCGAGACAATATCAGTATCAATACTTTTCTTTCAATTCAATCATGATATCGATACTTTTCTTTCGGTACGATCACGGTATCGATACTTTTCTTTCGATACGATTACGGTATCGATACTTTTCTTTCAATACAATCATAGTTTCGATACTTTTCTTTCGATACAAGAACGGCATCGACATTTTATTTCGAAACCATTGTCACGCAGATTTTTGGCGGCCTGAGCATCTCCAGTGGTTTTATCCGCAAAGTTAAATGGGGAAAACCATTCGAGATGGCTACGAATGTATTCAGGAATATACTCTCCTGAAAGCTTCAAACTGGGTCAGGCACCTGACACGGATACTTGATTTGAATCCTTGAAACATCTTGAAGGCGGGAAACCGGCTCGAATCAAACGCTATCCTAGCTATTGGCTGGCGGATTCAACACAACTCAAAGACAGAAGTGTCCAAGTCGATGCTCCTTGCCTTACTACCCATACGGGTATCTCCCGTACATCTAGGCCTACTTTCATATGGTAAGGATGGGAGGCAGAAGTTAAAGTAAGTGTACCAGCGTGTGAATGTAAGCATAGGGTGGAAACAATTTACACGGTGGCTATACGGAACTGCTATTTTAAAATTCCTCAACATTTCCTGTTTTTCCTTGCCTGGTATTATTAAATTAGTGTAAATAGTTTTAGTTTTGTTTTTATCACCACTTCTTACAACTGGTTTAGGCTATACGCATTATTATTATTATTATTATTATTATTATTATTATGTGTTGTCTTACGAGAGGTACACTCCTTTTGTCAGTTAACTTAGACCTCCAATGTACCCAGCCCTCTGCCTCCTCCTTCAACTCCCAGAATGTTCTTCTTTCCTTCAAGTCATCCAATATTTGAAAACTCCTTCCTAAGTTCCTCTTTCCCTCAACCTTTCCTTCTATGACGTCATACAGAAAACAGCTATATTCATAGTATATGATAATTACTCTAGTGGGGTAGGGATGAGGAAGGAAACATTTTGTAGGTGGTATGCCCGCATTTGCGTGGAAGGAGCATGGGAAACCAGGAGAGTGGAAAATCATTTAGGAAATACTATCAGTAGACTCGACCGAGATTGGAAACCCGATCTCCCAGCCATCAGCAAGCCAGTCCAACACGAGGATAATGCCTTAGACCAGGGATCCCCAACACTACGCCCGTGGGCGCCATGGCGCCCACCGAGCCTTTTGTGTCTACCCGCCACTTTTTGACCACAGCTGAAATGTTATTGACTAATAATTTTAATCTGTCACTTTTCCGACAAAAATCCAGTCCAAGTATGCTGTTCTCAATAAGTTGGTTATTGAAAGCCCCCCTCCCCTCTTTCCAATCCCACCCTCTCATTCCTCTTCCTTTGCTGGCTAATTTACAAAGTGTACTTATACTCGGAACCACTGTAGTTTCAACTGAATGATTTTGCTTTTCCCAAATCTCAAAGACCTCTACCTCCTTCCATCATTCTCTTCACACTCACAAACACCACGCTAATACTTTTATTTCCTTTATAAATATTTTGACATGGGTCCACCCGGCTTTGTTGCCTGAATAAACACAGAATAAATATATATTTTAAAATGTACCCAAGCACCAAAATGGTGGTGAGTAGTTAAATTATTTACTTGTGTATTTATTTTGGTCTTGTTAAAACTGTAAATAAAGCAGTATTTTTAATGTGTTTTTTGACAAATTGGAGGGGGTTGAACCCCCCATGGCTACGGGGCCTTGAGTATTACCCACAACCCCATGTAACTTCACAATCGATGTTGGAAACTTTATCATGGCAGTTGACAGGTCGTGTGTATAGCGTTGAGGCTGACCTCTGAACCTGGCAGGAGTTAGTAAATTTACCTTGAAAAAGTGATTGGTGCCCACCGCACTACCGTTAATTTTGAATGTGCTCTAAGGTACAAATAGTATGGGTACCTCTGCCTTTGACCATTCAGACACTAAAGCGGGTAATAGTTAAGTTGAATTTTGAATCATTGAAAGCTAGAACTGCGCATAAAAACAGGGGAAAATGTAAGTAATTACCGGTACGTGTTTTGAAGTATTTTCAATCTTTAATTTATCTTTTTAAATTTGCGTTCATCAGAATCTTTACGTCCAGGAAGTTGTATTGGAAGGCATGTCAAAAGTTGTCCTCGCCATTTCCTTTTAAGTCATCATTAGTCCTCATATCGGTGATATGTGAAAGGATGCGAGCCGGTATCAACCCTCCCTCCAACAACCGGGACTCCACTGTGGACTATTATGTTTTCTGTCTTTCAACATTTCCTTTTTCTGGTCCAAAGTGAGTCCACCCTCATGTCCTAACAACAGTTTCCTTTTTTATATACGCTAAAACTTCATCTAGTTTCCATTTTTGAGGTCATACATCAATTGTACACGTCTTCTTGGTCCCCTTATCACATTGTGACCCATCCGGTGGGCCTTTCTTCATAGAATCACCTGCAGAATGGTTCTTTTTTCATTTACTCTTCTTAGAACCTCTTTATCAGTCATCCGTAGCCGCCTTATCTAGGGAGTTACACCCTGGTATACAGCCTCTTATGTATTGATACCTCCAACTCTTGGACACTGCACTGTAAAATCAAACAGGTCGAGACAGACGCCTTTTTTTTCCACGTGCCCTATGATACGGGTTTAAAACAAATCCGTTCTGGACCTTAAATTAACCACTGAGGAAATTAGAAATAAACCTTTCTGACACAACAAGAAGTCAACCCAGGGACATCAGCCAGACGTGCTAACTAATCAGCTAAAGTGTCGAGCTACTAAACTATAATTTGAAGACAGAAGTTGGACCAATGATAAAGCCCTGTAGTGTATTTTAGAACCGTGGGACAAACCGAATTGTGGCAGACCCAAGGTACATTACTGGTTTAGGAGAGTATATGAAGTAAGGGTTGGGACGGGAGCGGGGTAAGAGGGACCTGGAATTGGAAGTTTGGTGACGGGGTAGGAATATAGAAACGCCACAGAAAAGGTTTGCAAGAAAGACATTAAGGAATATTTTTTTATTCCATAGACCATGCCCGTTTAATGTATCCAATTTCTTTAAGGTGAGTTATAAAATGATCAGAATTTTTTAAAAAGATAGTCCAGTACACTTTTAACAATACAACACTAATAATAGAGTAAAATTAGATCAAAGTTGGTGGTAAAATTAAAAAATATTTTATGTTCCAATACTAATAATTGAATTCGTGTTTCTTATTTAAAAATAATACAGACGGAAACAATGTTTTGGGCTTGTAAAGAGTAAAAAAAATGTTATTGGGTACGTGATTTATTACTTTTGGATTAGTTAAGAGATCTTGGACGAAAGCTGATACACACATAAGGAAGCGTTTTGTTTGTGTCCATATTGGTAGTGACCTTCCAAAAACCGTGGGATTTTGGGCCCGCCTAAAATAAACCATAAGTGTTAGCATCCATCGGTGAGTCAAAGCCTTGATACTAGCAACTGGAAGTAATTAAGAGGACGTAGATGGCGTTTATTTATTGATATTTCCTGTTTCAGATTTACCAGTCAGAAGGAATGTTGGTAGGCAAGGTTAGGTTAGTCATTGATCTGATATATCATATTAAATGAGGGGCACACGCAGTTATTTTTCCCATGGCGCAAACAGACGGTTGCAACCAACACGTAGCCACACAAACTTATTCCCACGAGCTAAGGTGCTTGGAATTAAAACGTGGGATTTGGGTCATTAACTTGAGCTATATCTAGCTAGATTTATGGAGGTCTACCATGGGCATGATACTATAGAATTAGAATAAAAAACTATTCTGTATATTGGAATCTTATTAAAAATAGGACAGAGACAAATTATTTTCACATCTCCCACAAAGAATTCCTATTTAGTTTCCCTCCAAGATACTGAGAAGGCCACATTTGACCCGCGGGCAGCTTGTTGGAACACACTGGCCTAAATTATACACTTTATTTTTTAAAGCACTAGCCCTATTAGGTTTTTTTTATTACTACTCGAATAATGAAAATGTTTAATATTGATTGTGGCCAGCTTTTGTGGCCGCATGGTCTAAGGCGCTACTGTGGCAGTATAATAAACCAACGATGACAGGATTATTGAGGTTCGAATCTAGATTGGGTGTCAGGTAGTTTTTCCCCAATTAGATTTCCACTCTCCCGTCACGCAAATGCAAGTACACTTCCTATAAATATAACCTCCAAAATCCCTAAAACCATTAGTGTAATTAGTACATAAGCTCATCACCCAAACGGTGAGTAGGATATGGATACTATACTATGTAGACCATATATTGTATTTAACATGAAACATTTACAAAGTTGTGAGTGTGTATGTGTGCACGCGCGATCACTCGTGCTCGACTCTGATTTCCAACTAATTGGTCGTAAAATAAAATGACGTAGAGCAAACATTTAAAGGTTAAGTAATCAAATATCCAACAACTCGATAGGTATTGTTCCTGCAAACAGAGTAATTTAAATAAAACCGTTTATTATAATGAAAGTAAATACTTTTGTCAGAAACACAATACAACATAAATAACTAGGATCAACTCACGCTGGTATTTCAGTGGTAAACTCTCACAGTGATCCTCATTTTGTTTGAAGTTCGTGTTAAATATTTTTGTACATGTAACGAGCCCAAATCTACACCGCTCATGAATTGTTTACAAGTGTATTCAGATTCACGCAAATCCTACTTTAGAACAAGAGTCCTTATTACAAACATAGCGTCTTACTAATCATTTGGGTTGTACGCCTGTGTATTAATTACACTAATATGCTAAGGATTAGGAAGGTTTAATATAAACAAAGTGCGCCTTTCTTTGCTTCGAGAAAGGGGGAAAACCACCCTCAGTATAACAGAAAGGGATTCGAACCCCGATCTCCTCGGCATCAGTAGGCCAGTCTAAAAAGAAAGTGATGCCCTAAACCATTCGGCCCCAAGCGGGTAGGTTCCCTAGACCTGGTCTAACAACTCTCGGGTATAAACTGAGCATATGATGACATTCGCTGTGTTAAATTTTCAGATTTTTTTTATAGACCCAAATAAATCGCGCTCTGAAAGAGATTTGTAAGGAATTGGTAAACACCTTTTATACATACAAAAAAATTGTTTTATCTTTAATTTCTACCAATTTTGCCGGCAAAGGTATTTCCACACACCTGCCAGGGTTCTTATACACGCCACAACCGACATGGGACCGATGGCTTTACTTTCCCTCCGAAGGAAGTTGTGCTACGGATTTATATAGCTCAAGATAAATCCACCCACACCAGCTGGGTTTGAACCATCAACCATCGGGTACTGAGACGAGCACTCTACCCCAACATCACCAATTTTGTGTGTTTGGAATTTATTTTCAGTGCATCAATAGTTTATATAATATTATAGGCTTATATCCTAACATAATATATGTTATAAAATATATTGTATTGCTTGTCTGGGCAACATCATTCGTAGCGAAATGTGTGGAAATCACAGCCCGTATTAATGTATTAATAGTACATCCTTTCCGCGGAGGATCTTTCCATGTCACGATGAGAAAAGGTGAGGGTGATAGTGAGTATGAGGGTGATAGAGAGTATGAGGGTGATAGAGAGTATGAGGGTGATAGAGAGTATGAGGGTGATAGAGAGTATGAGGGTGATAGTGAGTATGAGGGTGATAGTGAGTATGAGGGTGATAGTGAGTATGAGGGTGATAGTGAGTATGAGGGTGATAGTGAGTATGAGGGTGATAGTGAGTATGAGGGTGATAGTGAGTATGAGGGTGATAGTGAGTATGAGGGTGATAGTGAGTATGAGGGTGATAGTGAGTATGAGGGTGATAGTGAGTATGAGGGTGATAGTGAGTATGAGGGTGATAGTGAGTATGAGGGTGATAGTGAGTATGAGGGTGATAGTGAGTATGAGGGTGATAGTGAGTATGAGGGTGATAGTGAGTATGAGGGTGATAGTGAGTATGAGGGTGATAGTGAGTATGAGGGTGATAGTGAGTATGAGGGTGATAGTGAGTATGAGGGTGATAGTGAGTATGAGGGTGATAGTGAGTATGAGGGTGATAGTGAGTATGAGGGTGATAGTGAGTATGAGGGTGATAGTGAGTATGAGGGTGATAGTGAGTATGAGGGTGATAGTGAGTATGAGGGTGATAGTGAGTATGAGGGTGATAGTGAGTATGAGGGTGATAGTGAGTATGAGGGTGATAGTGAGTATGAGGGTGATAGTGAGTATGAGGGTGATAGTGAGTATGAGGGTGATAGTGAGTATGAGGGTGATAGTGAGTATGAGGGTGATAGTGAGTATGAGGGTGATAGTGAGTATGAGGGTGATAGTGAGTATGAGGGTGATAGTGAGTATGAGGGTGATAGTGAGTATGAGGGTGATAGTGAGTATGAGGGTGATAGTGAGTATGAGGGTGATAGTGAGTATGAGGGTGATAGTGAGTATGAGGGTGATAGTGAGTATGAGGGTGATAGTGAGTATGAGGGTGATAGTGAGTATGAGGGTGATAGTGAGTATGAGGGTGATAGTGAGTATGAGGGTGATAGTGAGTATGAGGGTGATAGTGAGTATGAGGGTGATAGTGAGTATGAGGGTGATAGTGAGTATGAGGGTGATAGTGAGTATGAGGGTGATAGTGAGTATGAGGGTGATAGTGAGTATGAGGGTGATAGTGAGTATGAGGGTGATAGTGAGTATGAGGGTGATAGTGAGTATGAGGGTGATAGTGAGTATGAGGGTGATAGTGAGTATGAGGGTGATAGTGAGTATGAGGGTGATAGTGAGTATGAGGGTGATAGTGAGTATGAGGGTGATAGTGAGTATGAGGGTGATAGTGAGTATGAGGGTGATAGTGAGTATGAGGGTGATAGTGAGTATGAGGGTGATAGTGAGTATGAGGGTGATAGTGAGTATGAGGGTGATAGTGAGTATGAGGGTGATAGTGAGTATGAGGGTGATAGTGAGTATGAGGGTGATAGTGAGTATGAGGGTGATAGTGAGTATGAGGGTGATAGTGAGTATGAGGGTGATAGTGAGTATGAGGGTGATAGTGAGTATGAGGGTGATAGTGAGTATGAGGGTGATAGTGAGTATGAGGGTGATAGTGAGTATGAGGGTGATAGTGAGTATGAGGGTGATAGTGAGTATGAGGGTGATAGTGAGTATGAGGGTGATAGTGAGTATGAGGGTGATAGTGAGTATGAGGGTGATAGTGAGTATGAGGGTGATAGTGAGTATGAGGGTGATAGTGAGTATGAGGGTGATAGTGAGTATGAGGGTGATAGTGAGTATGAGGGTGATAGTGAGTATGAGGGTGATAGTGAGTATGAGGGTGATAGTGAGTATGAGGGTGATAGTGAGTATGAGGGTGATAGTGAGTATGAGGGTGATAGTGAGTATGAGGGTGATAGTGAGTATGAGGGTGATAGTGAGTATGAGGGTGATAGTGAGTATGAGGGTGATAGTGAGTATGAGGGTGATAGTGAGTATGAGGGTGATAGTGAGTATGAGGGTGATAGTGAGTATGAGGGTGATAGTGAGTATGAGGGTGATAGTGAGTATGAGGGTGATAGTGAGTATGAGGGTGATAGTGAGTATGAGGGTGATAGTGAGTATGAGGGTGATAGTGAGTATGAGGGTGATAGTGAGTATGAGGGTGATAGTGAGTATGAGGGTGATAGTGAGTATGAGGGTGATAGTGAGTATGAGGGTGATAGTGAGTATGAGGGTGATAGTGAGTATGAGGGTGATAGTGAGTATGAGGGTGATAGTGAGTATGAGGGTGTGGAACCAGCGGAAACACTTAAACATAACTTAAGCCTAGCTACCCAAATCCTGGTGACCATTGGGGTAGTACCATTTTCGGGAAAATACTCAATGTACCGGCCGGAAATCGAACCCAGGACCCTTAGGCTCATAGTCAGGATAATTTATATAGCTATTTAATATAGTTTAAAGAATGTTTGAATTAGGGTTTTATGGAGCCTTTTGACATTACAAGGCCAAATGTCACTTCATGGATTTCACACTTCTAGTACAGTAAGTTAATTAAATTGTATTATTATTATTAGCACCGCGTCTTACTACCCGTTCGGGTTATACGCACTTACGCTAATGTGTAATGGTAAGGTGATTGTGAGATGAAATGAAGGACCTACAGTTTAACGTGGAATCCGAACCACGTTGGAGGCCTGGCACTATACGCCACAATCGATATCGGACCGATGGCTTTACTTCCCCTCCGAATGAAGTTGTGCTACGGATTCGTATAGCTCAAGATAAATCCATCCACCCCGGCTGGGTTTGAACCCACAAACATCGGTTCCTGAGACGAGCACTTTACCCCATCACCACCGAGATCAACGTAGTTTTTACCTACAATACATAAAAAAAATCTTTTTATTTTTGTATATATTTTACTATTTTATATGAATTTTTCAAATAACTCAAATGTCATGAATTATTTAAACATTGGTGTTTGTGGGAAGATGAGAAGTAATTTTTCCTTTATGAAGACGAGCTAAAATAAATTCATCACTTTCCATCCATTCGTGTTATATGACGCGGTGTTGCTGTATTCCCTTGTACAATACCTTGGATGGTTTGGTACAGCGTCTTCCTAAGGATTCAATAATCCCTGAGTTTATTCTTGGAGGGAACTGAAAATGTTTATCTATGACATTGGGACGGCTACCTCATATCAAGCTGGAAGTTGACCTTTTTTGGGGCTCTGTCTTAGTGTGTTTGGCTACAATTAAGTTAGAAACAGTTTCAAACTTAATTTAAAACATGTTTTAATTTTTTTTAGCACCGTTTCTTACTACCCGGGTTATAAGCTTATGCACTAATTACTCTAATGGTTTGAGGGATCAGGAAGGTTTAATTTATATTCCGTGTACTCGCATATGCGTGGAAGGAGAGTGGAAAACCATTTTGGAAAGTCCACCCTCAGTGCACCCAACTGATATTCGAATCTCGATCTACCTGTCATCGGCAGGGTAGTCTAACACTAGAGTAGCACGTTAGATCATGCGGCCAAAGAAGTGGGTGATTATTATTAAATTTAGTCCAATTGTTGTTAATATAGACCCACGACCTATTTTACAATATATACCTGTTAATAAATAAAAATAAACGCCTCGGTAGCCGTGGTGGTTTCTAACTCAAATTAGTCGAAGGGCCAAATTCTTGGTGGGGGGGGGGGAGGGGGGGGGCACAAACTATAGAAACATGTTTCCTTAAAGATATTATGTACTTTTGTTTTTGCAGCACGCCTTACTACCCGCCTGGATTACGCACATTTTAATCACACTAGTGGATAAGGGATGAGTAAGATATATTTAAGATAAAATTAAAAAGCATTTGAGTCAAGGGAATTTGGAAAACCATCGTCTGTAAATCCAGCTAGAATCCAAACCTTGACCAACTCTACACTGGTAAACTAGACCATAAGAGCCTGACGCTTAATCGGCATACCCACCGATGTAAATTTATAGTAGTTCTTTACTATGTATTTAAATGTATTAATGTATATTTAAAAAACGTTTAACCCGAACGGGTAGTAAGACGTGGTGCTAAGCATTATTATATTTAAAACCTGTTTTAACTTATATTCTCCCAGATGTTTATGTGGGTTAATGAAATACACGAAGCAGTATTTATTAAATTAAATAAATATAAATTCACACACTAGCATATTTGAAGTCATAAAAATATAGAACAGTTTTAAATTGTTATATGTACTTTTTATTATCCAAAATTATGTAAACACTAAAATTAAAATATTATTTTTGAGTGGGTATATGAATGTCGGACGGGTAGTAGTATAAAAATATTTCAGACAAGCGACCCGGTCAGATGTGTCTCGCGGGCCGTGAGCTTGCGAATCGGGGCTTAAGCGCTACTCTCTCAGTAGACTAGACTGCCTATGACCGGAGGATCGATGTTCGAATCCCGGTCGGGTGTAATGAGGGTGATTTTCCCCTAAATGGTTTATCACTCACGCTTTCTCTCTCCACGCAAATGTGGGTGCACTTCCTCTTAATATAACCAACCTAATCCCTAAAACGATTAGAGTAATTATTAGTACAGACCCCAATGGATAGTAAGACGCTGTGATAAAAATAATAATTTAATGAGCTGAGTAATACTAGTTAAAATTGTTCTTAAATATTTAAACTCTACTGTGTTTAAATGTCTATCTCTCGGAAGCGCGCGCATAAAATCGTCAAAGCTCTCACGTATCAAATGATTCGAGTGAGTTCCCCAGTTCCGTGGTCCTCTATCCATACTAACCCACATGATAAATGCGTGGCTGAAAGAACCAATTTGCATGTTATAAGGGTGAGTGACCATGAGACTACTCGTTACAACAGATTTTAATTGATTTTAGCTCCTCCTTTCCGCCATTAATCCCACAGAATCAAATCTCCTGTACGGCTCAGATTACTAGAAGCTAAAACAACACATATTACACTTATCTCTAAGTGTTTGACAAAAAACTAAACTCATTGGCGCTCCAATCAATAATTATATTATTATTATTATTATTATTATTATTATTATCACCGCGTCTTACTACCTGTTCGGGTTATACGCACTTACGCTAATGTGCGATGGTAGGGTGATTGTGAGATGAAATGGAGGACCTACAGTTTGACGTGTGATCCGAACCACGGCGGAGACCTGGCATTCCACACATTCACAAGTTGTGATTAATACACGTCTTGTCAGAGGTGAAGGAAGGGTTTGGTAATCAGATAAATCCGTGCTGGGACCGAGTATTGATTGAACCTTAGACCCTCGGCACAGAAGTCTGACACCTTACCCCTAGAGCACCAGGTCACCTTTCTAACCAATAATTAAATACTCGTTGCTCAATATTTATCATTATTTTATTTATTTTGTTACCTACTTCAGTGGCGGCATGGTTTATGGTGTCACTCTCGCAATAGTCATGTGTACTGAGGGTAGTTTTCCCTAAATTGTTTTAGAATCTCCCTCGACGTAAATGAGGTTGCATTTCCTCTATATTCAAAATTCCTCTCACCTAGCACATTAAAGTAATTAGTCCATATGCGGAAAACCCAAAAGGGTTGTAAAATGCGGTGCTAACAAATTATTTTGAAATTTTGGGGAAAATTTAAAAGACAAGAAGTGGTGAGATTTATGTCCACGTGAACTCGAACTGAAGGCCCCGCAGACTAAGCTGTAAGACTAGTTTAGTCCGATTTGTAATTTACTAAGATGGCGAGGTCCAAATCCTGATCTAGTGTAATGGTGACCCACTCTCCATTTACGCAGATGCGGGTACATTTCCTCTCAATTCTAGAATGTGCAGTGTCAGTATAGAGATATATTGGATGGGTAGTAAGGGGCTGTGTACGGTGGTTGGGGGTGGTAGAAGTGGGTTATCCACACTTAACTTAACATCGACGAAATGTCACCCAGTCCCAATGCTTCCACCGAGAACCAAACCCTTGATCTACCTATTCGAAATCAGATATAAAATCAAAATTGGAAATTTAAACTTATGGAAAGTACCCTTGAAGTTAAATTTACGGAAAAATGTGAAACGACATTTTGTTTGTAATAGTAAACCATTCCTAAATATGTAATTTAATCAAAATCATCAAAATCGTTAGAATAAATGTTGAAAATATCGATTATTTTGTTGTTGTCCTTTTTCACATTAGTGAACTACCTTTAATTTTAGGGTTAGAAATATAATTCCAAAAATTTCTCGGGGGAATCTTGAGTAAGTCCTAGATAGTAAGTTTCAGCCCGATCGATAAAATGTTTTCGGTTTTAGGACGATATAGAGACATATACTATTGCAAAACAAAAAAAACTTTCGGGCTCATGGTTCCATCATCATTCAGCAAAATCTCGAATTTGATTTTTTTTTAGCCATCACAATACTCCCTCTCTACAAAGGGTTACAAAAATGTGAAAAGAACATCTTGAAAAATATAAAACATATCTTGAAAATAATAGTACGTATATTGAAATATATTATTATTATTATTATTATTATTAGCACCGCGTCTTACTACCCGTTCGGGTTATACGCACTTACGCTAATGTGAAATGTTGAGATGAAATGAAGGACCTACAGTTTAACGTGGAATCCGAACCACGGTGGAGGCCTGGCATTCCTCACATTCACAAGATGAAATATAATAAATCTTGATATCTTTTGACGAGTAATCCTAGAAAGTAGACTGAGGTCTCATTCTATTTATTTGAAGTATTTAACGTGCACTTTCTGAACCAACTATTTATATCAACACACGATAATTTCTATGAGCGAGAGCTAAAGGCCCTAACAATTTTGCCAGGAAATAAATTTCCACATAATTTCCAGGATTCTTTTACAAGCTATAATCAACATGGGACCGACAACTTTACTTCCCCTCCGAAGGAAGTTGTGCTACGAATTTTTATCGCTCAAGAAAATTCCATCGACCCCAAATGGATTTGAACCCAAGAACATCGGGTCTTGAGGTGAGCACTTTACACCGATGTCGAACTCATTCTATAGATCTTTTCCTAATAAAAAGGTGTTTAGTTGATTAAATTTAGCGTGATGATAAAATACAAAGATCAACTAGTATTTCTAGAATTGCGACAGCCCTCCTCTTTTAAGTTAAGGTTAAAATCATTAAAATCGCTAAACGAGTGACCCGTAATATCTGTACATGATTCAATTAGGCCAAATTCTTCCCTCCTGAAATCATTTAAACATGAATTTTAGCTTCGGCGTCGAAAGGTAGAACATTAGTAATAAATTATAAACTAGAATATTTGGTTACTGACCTAAAGGGTCCCTGTGCCTCAAGAGGGGGATAAGAAGGGGAGGGTGTCTAAAGAAGGGGTCAAGACTTCAAACCTTGCAGGCACTAAAATATTCACTGGCTGTGAAAGGTTTCTTACATTCTGTCACACAGCTATACCACAATTATATTAAGAATGGACACAAGTGACATATAAAATGCTACTCTCTCTTAAGGGCATTACTACCACTGGCAACTCTAGAGCTTCGCAAGGATACATGACTTCAGCTTTATTATGGTAGTGTACGCCAAGCAGCCTTGTTGTGTCGGCACAGAGGTACAGACGTAAGCTGATACTGCTTGGGTCAACTGTTTGAACTTAGGGTTTGATAATTTCGTTGGCTGGTCAGTGATGACGCATCAGAGTAGCAAGAGCCGGGAAGTGTTGATAGCTTGCAAAAAGAGCAATACATTTAGTAGAGTTCTCTTCGATTACATTTCTGGCTGGATATCCGTCATTTACGTCCGTAGTTGGTCTATTATTATGAAAAGTTCAAGTTTTTATGATTACATCTTTGTTCTTGATTGTTCCGCGAAGAGGTTCGTTTGTTCCGTTTTATAAACCCAAAAATGATAAGCTTATTATATTGGGGGAAACTTTACGGTAGACCC
>CABFOW010002485.1:0-24596 GCA_902141385.1 Timema californicum | reverse complement strand
AATCTTTAGTATACACATCTATAAATCACATGAATACTAATATTTAATATTTATAGATGAATTAGTATTAATAAACAATTGTTGAAATGTGTTGATTTTAAGGGAACTTTAAGTATATTTATATAGAGTATGCTTATACCTACGGTAAAATCCCAGCTTTATCAAATAGGTATTGTATTAAAGATACTAAATTTTAATTTTCAAAATTTTATTCCAAAAAGTGTGGCTTAATTCTGGATTTGCAAAACGTAAAAATTGAACCTTCTTACCCTCATAGCTCTTGAATAAAAATAGTTAAAAATAAAGTTTTGGTGTGTAACATTTCATAGAATAAAACTCTTTTGAATGACGAAAAAAAAATATTTCTGGACGTATGGCCTTAACTTGCGCGTATTCATCCGTCAAGTCATGAGATCTGCATCTGTCACGTTTGATGGATATTAAAAAATAAATATAAAATAACAATAATAATATAATACAATATTACCAAAGTCAACTGCAAAATAGTTACTGTTTTTTTTAATAGGTGCTCTAAATGTGCATTCTTGAGAAAATATAGGCATAGTCAAGAGTATTTAACATTAGAGTTTTCTTATGGACCGTCCTTAAATTACGTAAGGCTTGTTTTTTACATAATTTTTGCCTCCCGCCCCCACGTAAAGGATCGTAAAATTTCCCGTCACCAACCCTTTATATCATGTAATAGTTTACGATTTGGTATATTATATTATTTTAATCTTTTAGTTATTTTTAAACACAAGGAATGGCTATAAAGCGAATGATATGAACTGCTTATAAATTAAAAATTATTGTTCTTTGACATATTATAATTATTTAATTGGGTACACCTCAAGTGAATGTATAGTTATACTAAATTTCAACCTCATACATTAATAATATTTTACTTCAACAATGGTAAGCAAAAAGCAAGATTGAGCCCTTCTAATTCGCCAACTGTAATGATTTGAAATCATTGATACACTATTTAAAGCTAATATTTATAGCACTTGTTAAAATTGTTACTGTTGTATGAACCTTATAGAACTCTTTTATGCGAAAAAGAAGAAGAGAAAAGTGCCGGTAGTGATGTTTAAAGTGAGGTTACTTTGATATTGATAAGCAAAGTTCAATTACCGAAGAGCATTAATTAGTAAATATCCTGTATATTATTTCTGTTGTCAAAATCCCTTTTTATCAACCAATACAAAGTCTACACCGATGAATAAGGTATCAGTGGATAGGATTTTATTGCCGACTTCTGACATACCATACTCAGTTTACGTTAAAACACTTTGTTTGTTTAAAATTTAAATTAAAAGAAAAATGTAACGATATTTTTATATCAATTACCGAAAATAAACTCTATGCTATTTTGTGTATACACTTCAACAAGTATTTAATTTCAACAACCCAACAAGAGACTAAATCTTAGTGGGGATGGGGGGGGAGTAGGGTTGAATAAGCGAAAGTTTCGTAAGGGTTTCCTGGTATATAAATAAATAATAAATACTCTTGAAATATTGTATTAAAAAATGTATGAGATAATTATTATTTATCATCCACTTCGTTGACTGCATGGTCGATGGAACTATTCTTGCAGTAGACTAGACAGCCGATGACGGGGAGATCGAGGTTCGAATCTCAGTCGTGAGTACTGAAGATAGTTTTTCCAAAATAGTTTTCCACTATCCTTACACGCAAATACGGGTAATCTTCCTATAAATATAATCTATCTAATCCCTAAAACAATTGGCATAACTAATACATAAACGTACATCTCGAACGGGTGGTGTTAAATAATACATATATGATTTGTTACCACTACTGGTTTCGGGCCATTTTGTAATTTATCCCTGTCGAACCTGATATGGGTTCCCCGAGAGCTTACGAAATATTCTAAGGGTTCCTAAAAAAACCCCGTAGGGAATCCCTTCTCTAAGAATACATCTCCTTTCAAGTAAGTCTCAAAATTGTTACCATGTAACAAAATGAAAGCTGAGTGAGTTAAAGAGGAAAAGGGGGCGTAGCTTGTTCATTCTGGATCAAACTTTTAATAGTTGGTAATTAAGGCCCTTTAGATTAGTAGGGAGTAGAGTCCAATCAACTTGGTCTCCTTTCACCCTCTCTTTCTACTCTCTTAGAACATTCTAACACCAAGGTCGCTGCTACGGCAACTCCAGTTGAGAGAAACACGCGAGGAGTGAAAACTGCCAGAATTGGGAATAGTTCACATTTCACAATGGAAATAACAGTTCATTTATCTAGTTCAATAGTCAACCAGTAGGAAAACTACCTGTAGTTCACTAGTTCAAGACCTGACTCATGTAGTTCAGGAGTTCGTGACTTGGAGGGTTTGTAGCTCAGTAGTTCAAAAGTTCATGACCTAAAGCTTGTAGTTCAGTAGTTCACTATTTTGCGACCTAAAGCTTGTAGGCCTAGTGGTGATAGTGAGTATGAGGGAAATAGTGAGTATGAGGGTGATAGTGAGTATGAGGGTGATAAACCAAATCCTGGTGACTGTTGGGGTAGTACCACTTTCGGGAAAAATATCCAATGTACCAGCCGGGAATCGAACCCGGGAACCCTAGGCTCGTAGTCAGGATAAATACTATAGTTAATATAGTTTAAAGAATGTTTGAATTAGGGTTGTATGGAACCTTCTGACATTAAAAGGCCAAATGTCACTTCACGGATTTATCATAATGCTGCACACGTCAAGTACAGTAACTTTTGTAAATTTTAAAGACATGCTTTACCTAAATAGAAGTTTAAGTTTTTGTAGGAACCCATAAAGAAGGGAACAGTTTTAAGTCTACTCTCTTCGTTTTTATTCAACGAAGTCAAATTTCAATTACTGTATATATTTAGTGTTATATTCATAAAAGAAAACTTTAAATAATAATAATCGAATAGTTATAAAATATTTAACATATAGTTTTTTCACTTTTCCTCGAGCTTACTCTCCATGGAACTTTGGTTTATTTTTATATTCAACTGTAGATATGTGATATACAAGAGTACATTTTAAAAAATTAGATCAGCTTGCAATTATAGAAAACCACTCTAGAATAAAATTCTGCTAGCTAAACATCTGTAAAGTTAGTAAAACACTTCAGTCTATTATATTGTGGAAATACAATTTGAGTTTTAAATGTATAATTTATAAACGATGAACAGACACAGGCCTAGTTGACTAAATATGTGATAAGGCCACACCAAGATATCGCCACAATATATACATATATATACTATGTAGCCCATATATTGTATTTAACATGAAACATTCGCAAAGTTGTGTGTGTGTGTGTGTGTGTATGTGTGCACGCGCGAGCAAACGTGCTCGACTCTAATTTCCAACTAATTGGTCGTAAAATAAAATGACGTAGAGCAAACATTTAAAGGTTAAGTAATCAAATATCCAACAACTCGATAGGTATTGTTCCTGCAAACAGATTAATTTAAATAAAACCGTTTATTATAATGAAAGTAAATACTTTTGTCAGAAACATAAGACAACATAAATAACTAGAATCAACTCACAACGGTATTTCCATGGTAAACTCTCACAGTGATCCTCATTTTGTTTGAAGTTCGTGTTAAATACTTTTGTACATGTAACGTGCCCAAATCTACACCGCTCATGAATTGTTTACAAGTGTATTCAGATTCACGCAAATCCTACTTTAGAACAAGAGTCCTTATTACAAACATAGCGCCTTACTAATCATTTGGGTTGTACGCCTATGTACTAATTACACTAATATGCTAAGGATTAGGAAGGTTTAATATAAACAAAGTGCGCCTACCTTTGTTTGGAGAGAGGGGGAAAACCACCCTCAGTATAACAGAAAGGGATTCGAACCCCGATCTCCTCGGCATCAGTAGGCCAGTCTAAAAAGAGAGTGATGCCCTAAACCATTCGGCCACAAGCGGGTAAGTTCCCTAGACCTGGTCTAACAGCTCTCAGGTATAAACTGAGCATATGATGACATTCGCTGTGTTAAATTTTCAGATATTTTTTATAGACCCAAATAAATCGCGCTCTGAAAAAGATTTGGAAGAATTGGTAAACACCTTTTATAGATTAAAAATATTGTTTTATCTTATTTACTTGAGGCTTAACACGCACTTTCTGAATCGACTGGATGTATCCACACACGAGAATTTCTACCAATTTTGCCGGCAAAGGTATTTCCACACACCTTCCAGGGTTCTTTTACACACCACAATCGATATCGGACTGATGACTTTACTTCCCCTCCGAAGGAAGTTGTGTTACGGATTCGTATAGCTCAAGATAAATCCATCCACCCCGGCTGGTTTTGAACCCACAAGCATTGGGTGCTGAGACGAGCACTTTACCCCAAGACCAACGAAATTATATGTTTGGAATTTATTTTCACTGCATCAATAATATATATAATATAATAGGCTTATATCCTAATATAATATATATTATATTGCGCGTCTGGGCTACGTCATACGTAGCCCAGTGTGTGAAAAGATTAGCCCATACTAATGTACCGTTTCCCAAGGGTCGCCCGAATGTACTAATCGTACATCCTTTCCGTGGAGGCTCTTCCCATGTCCCGATGAGATGAGGTGATAGTGAGTATGAGGGTGTGGAAGCAGCGGAAACACTTAAACATAACTTAGCCTAGCTACCCAAATCCTGGTGACCATTGGGGTAGTACCACTTTCGGAAAAATACCCAATGTACCGGCTGGGAATCGAACCCGGGACCCCTAAGCTCGTAGTCAGGATAATTACTATCGTTAATATAGTTTGTAGAATGTCTCGAGTCAAGGGTGTATGGAACCTTTTGACATTAAAAGGCCAAATGTCACTTCACGGATTTATCATAATGCTGCACACGTCAAGTACAGTAAGTTTTGTAAATTGTAAAGACATGCTTTACCTAAATAGAATTTTAAGATTTTGTGGAACTAATAAAGAAGCGAAAAGTTTTAAGTCTACTCTCTTCGTTTTTATTCAACGAAGTCAAATTTCAATTACTGTATATATTTAGTGTTATATTCATAAAAGAAAACTTTAAATAATAATAATCGAATAGTTATAAAATATTTAACATATAGTTTTTTCACTTTTCCTCGAGCTTACTCTAAAATCACTCAAGAATAAAGTTATGTCAGCTAAAATCCCAAAAGTTAGTAAAACACTTCAATCTATTATATTGTGGAAATATAATTTGAGTTTTAGAATGTATAATTTATAAACGATGGTTAGACATAGGCCTAGTTGACTAAATATGTGATAAGTCCGCACCGAACATCTGTCTTGTTTTTGCTAACAACCCACCCTTCCCCTTTCCATACCCGTGACACCCACACAATATTTGATGGCTTTATGCAATACGTGTAATAAACTTTAGGTACCGCCTTCCCCAACACAATCCATTCACCTTCTTAAAAGATCGTAAGCAGTCACTGTGGAAAATTTACGAGAAAATGTGTATCTTTGGTTTCGACCACCACCACGTGGGCCAGGTTCTTCAAAATTAATTAAGTTGGACCACCCATGGGAGTGATATCGCTATAGCTATTAGTACAATGATGCTTATAGTTTGGGGTTGTGTAGAGCCGATAGAAAGAGCTTTGCTAGACAAGTGAAATGTCAAATAATGACCATCCTTTCAACCCACGTAATCCTGACACAGCGGCAAGAGATAGCTTTAATTAGTTTTAAATGTGTTTTTTTATCGTTGTGTTTATGTGACCGAGATCTACCAAAGAAACACTTTTTTCAATGTGTTCCATTGCAAAGAGACAAACTCTGCATTGCCAACTGTACGCTCTGGATATTATTTGTACAATTTAACCAACTGTACAATCGTAGGATCCAATTTTGTGTTACTATGCTAAAAGTATAATTTACCTTGATTTTATTACGAATAAACATTTTGAGTAAAATATAAACATATTTTTGCGATCAACATTGTTAACATTTTACTCTATTATTAATGTTATTTCATAGGTATTGGTAATATCTATTGAAAGTGACAGTTGCAGATCACATGATTTGACGTATGAATACGTGAAATGAAACATAGTAATTTTCTAGTTATTTTATAATTATATGTTCTGTCTTAAGACAGTTCCATTCCTTTTGTTAGTGAACTTAGACCTCCAATACACCCTGTCCTACGATTCCTCCTTCAGCTCCTAGAATTTTCTTCTTTCCTCCAAGTCATCCAATATTTGAATCCTCCTCCTTCCTAAGCTCCTCTTTCCCTCAACCTTTCCTTCTATGACGTCGAGCAGAAGACAGTTCCTCCTAAGGATGTGTCCGATCAAGTTTACTTTGTACCGTAGAATCACATCCAAAATGGTTCTCTTCTCACCCACTCTTCTTAGGACTTGGTCACCCTATCTGTCCACCTGATATTCTCAAGTCTTCTCCAGCACTCCATTTCAAAGTTCTCCACAAATATTTCGTTTCACTCTTCTTGAGAGTCAAAGTTTAGCATTTCATCAGTTTATTCCTAAGTTCTAAATTCAACTTGTTGATCAGCAGTAACCTCTTCTTGTTGAAAGCTTCCTTGGCCATGGTGATCCTTGACCAAATTTCCTTGGTACAGTAAGCAGACTTCCCAGGTACTTTAACTGCGCTAGGTTTTTAAACACCTGGTTTACAATTTTAATTTCCAGCGGCTCTTAATTTTTGGAAATCCCAATCACTTTTGACTTCCCAATGTTGATTTCCATGCCATATCTTCTCCTTATCTTCACTATCCGGTCCATAGTTTCCTGAAACTCTTCTTTATTTTGGGACAGCTAGTTAATTGACTTAAACTCTAAACTTTAGATAATAACTCAACTACCCACTTCCCCAGACACACGATATTTTGATTTAGATCCCTGTGCGGACTATATTTTTATGCGGGGGAAATTTATTTATAACATAATGGCGGACCTAAGTGTCTTGTATCACCATTTATTAATAAGCACCAAAATTTACAATGTTTGTTTATATATAATAAACAAAAGAATACCTGTTCAAGATACACTCAATGATAATTACTCTTATGAGCTAGCGATGAGGGAGGAAGCATTTTAGAGGTAATATACCTGCATTTGCATGGAAGGAGAGTGGGAAACCACTTGGGGAAACCTCACCCTCAGTAGACCCAACCAGGATTCGATCCCTGATATCCCAATCATCAGCAGGCCAGTCTAACACGAGAGTGACGCCTTAGACCATTCAGCCACTGAAGCGGATGCTATAAAAGCTACTAGTTCTTATTTCGCCTATTCATACGCAAAGTCTTGTTATCTGAAGCAGTCACATTTGATAGGGATCATCAATACCTATAAAATACAATTATGAGATATTAAAATGTTCTCAATTTTGAACTAAGAAAAACAAAGTATTTTCTAAACTCCCTTCCTGTGAAAATTAGACTGTACAGTTACTGTATTATCGCTCAAGACTAAAAGAGTTGCCAACCTTGAGTGAACCAGTTCAGTTAGAGAGGTGAAATAAGTTCGGTTTGAACGAGTCGATCGTGAACTGCGACTCTCTTATCTACGAGTGTGTTTGCAGATCGTGTCGCACAACCAACCAGCCACCTGAAGAGAAGTTTTCCCTGTCTCTGTCACACCTACAGAATATGTGTGTGTGTGTGTGCGTGGGACGCCCTCTTTAACTCTCTCCCGCTTTCTTTGGCACGACTTCACGCCAAAATAACGTTTATATCAAGAAAGAGTTTGAGACCAAAGTTTCGTTTCAAAAACTTGTGTAAAGGAAATAGAAAAATATTCCCTCACACCCTTCATAACCACCCGCCTTATTCTATTTTCAAAAGATTCGAGTTTGTTTTAAAGGATAAAATACATATTTTCATTTGTTTTATTTACGATTTGAAAAGAATGTGGGAATCCTACAGTTATATTTGGATATAAATGTTATAAAAGAAAAGTTTAAATTTCCGTTCTGAATACAACAAATAATACTTGAATGTTTTGTTTTTGTCATTGTTTGTAATTAAAATTAAATAATTTGCTACAAATATGTGAATTAACACTCTATTGTGACATAACTGTAGTGCTCAGAGAATAGTTGTTTACTACAAGCTATGTACAAAAATTATAATTCCTAATACTACTAAACAATCAAACATTTAAGAGAATTAGACGTTAACCCATAAATAAATAAACCATTGTTGTACCTTAAAAAATATGATCGGAGCCATAAAAACAATTTCTCTAACAACAATATTCGATAAATATTATCAAGAAGGAGTTGGAACCAAAGTTTTGTTTCAAAAACTTGTTTAAAGAAAATAGAAAAAAAAATCTAGCCCTTTTTTTCACCTAGTTCTATTTTCAAAAGATTCAAAATGTTACTTAAAAAAAAAAGATAAACACATATTTTAATTAATGTAAATAATGTCACTGGTACCTGAGCAGAACACAACAATCTTCAACTCTGACTTCATAATCTGATTCTCGTAAACTAATCAAAGTTTGTTCGAACACAATGAAACCATGTGGGTCAAGGTACGCGCACACTGCCACTGTAAGGTAGGTACTGAGTGAAGTCGCCTGACAGGAAAATGTATGCTCAAGGCATGGGCAATTGCCAAGGGGGAGGGGTGAGGCGGTCCCGATCGCAGCGCTATACCGCGGCAGAATTTTCAAACAAAGTCACGCCACTCTCATTCAAACTAAATTACACTTGTAAACAAAAGTGAAGGTATATCAAACAGAGAACGGTGGTGTTATAATTAAGTGGTAGGATATTAAAAGAAGTAGCTTGTAGGCCAACGAGCCAACATTTGTTTTGTTTAGATATTAAAAATAATGTTAAAATAAGTTTTTATTAAGAACGTAGTGGTTAGTTCGTGTAACGTATTAGCGTATGGCATTAGATCATTCACGAATAAGGCCGTAGCAGGTGAGCGGATGAAACAAAGAATTGTACTTCCGCCTTTTTCCTAAAGAAGGGCGTGGTTTGTACAAGATAGAATAGAGAAATGTTTAGAACCGATAAACTTACTCGGATACCTATCTAATTGTTTAGTTATTTGATGAACTGATTTTTATTTTATCTTCGCGTCTTACTACATCTTCAGGTTGTACGCGTATGTACGAATTACACTAATGTGCTAAGGATGAGGAACACTATTATTATTGGCACCACGTCTTTAGGCCCTCTTACACGCTCAATATTATTGTGCAATATTATCTTGTCAATATATTGCGTGAATATGATTCGACCTTCCACGGTTAATATTATTGTGGAGTGATAGTGGTCGTTTAAAAAGGGGGAGGGGGGTCCTTTAGAATGAGATGAACATTGTCTTTCCATTGCGTTCAGCCAATCCCACACAAATATAGGTGCATTACTGTATTCAACTAAAGAGATGATTATTATTATTATTATTATTATTATTATTATTATTATTATTAGCACCGCGTCTTACTAACCGTCCGGGTTATACGCACTTACGCTAATGTGTAATGTTAGGGTGATTGTGAGATGAAATGAAGGATCTACAGTTTAAAGTGGAATCCGAACCACGGTGGAGGCCTGTCATTCCACACATTCACAAGTTGTGATTAATACACGTCTTGTCAGAGGTGAAGGAAGGGTTCGGTAATCAGATAAATCTGTGCCGGGACCGAGGATTGAACCCCGAACCCCCAGCACAGAAGTCTGACACCTTATTCCTAGACCGTCAGGTTAGCCATGAGGAACGTTGAGTTTAGATTATGTGTAACCGCATTTGCCTGGAGGGAGAGTGGGAAATCATTGTGCTATGTAATCAAACTCATTAATATATAGCCTACAGTACCTATTTAAAATATTCATTATATTTTCCCATGGGTTTTTGTGGGCTGTCGATACGAAGCAGTATTTACTAAATTATGTAAATAAAATTCCCGCTATCAAAGTGATATAAAAAATAGAACACAGTTGAAATAGTTCTGTGGGTTTTCAAAATTAAGTACACACTAAAATTAACCTTTTATTTTCTCACATTAAGAGAGAATATTATGATCTTGAACAAATCAATATCGAGATTATGATTAATCTTCACGTTTTATTTGAACCAGAACCAAAAAAAGTATATTTTACAATCTGTCTGTTTGTTTGTATATTCCTGGCCACGGATCCAAAATGTTGGGTGGTAAGTGATTTAAACCTTTTTTTAGCATCGCTTCTTACTACTTGTTTGGGCTATACGCTTAGGCCTATGTATTAATTACAATGATGGTTTTAGGAAGGCTATATTTATAGGAAGTGTACCCGCATTTGAGTGGAGGGAGACTGGAAAACCATTTTGTAGGAAAAAATCTAAGTACACCCTCGATTTCTCTGTCATCGGCGGTCTAGTCTATTGAGAGGGTAGCGCATTAGACCAAGCGACCATGGAAACCAATAGAATAACATATTGATATTTAGATTTTATAGGGTACACATGGGCTACACCTAGGGGAATATTTTTTTATTTTGACCCTAAGCCCTCAAATTAAGTGTAGTTTACTGATGAGTGATTTTTCTTAAATTCCAAATTTTTAGGAAATAGCTGTAACTATTTTGTTTAAAATAGATATCCAGGGATTGGCTGACCTCATAAATAACATTGTATACTTGGTTTTTATGTAAAAATTCGCTAACGGGTAGTTTACAAATGAGTGATTTTAGAAAATTTGGAAGATTTTAAATATGGCACCAAATATGTTTAAAATATATACATAAGGAGTTTTTGACGTGACAAATAAAGCGGTATACTTGTTTATTTGGGTAAAATTCGTTTAGTCTAATGGTAGTTTACTGATGACAGTTTTTACTAAACATTGACTATTTTAATAATGGCGATAGCGATTTGGCTCAAAATGGGTAATTGTTAAGTTTTGTACATTACATAGAGTGTATATATATATATATATATATATATATATATGTTTTTCTTTAGTTTTTATAGTGGACTGATGAATGATTTTTGTTAAATTATAACTTTTTTAAATAGTTACAATGATTTTGTTAAAATTAGTATGGGGGGGGGGGCTATTTTACATGATTGATAATATTGTATCTTTATTTTTCTAAGAAAAATTAATTTATTGGTTGTTTACTTACAACAAACGATAAAAATTTGAAACTTTTAAAATACGTCCATGAAGATTGGTATAAAAATGAGTATTTGGTAAAAGGTTTTCATGTTAAATAAGAAAAGTTTTTATTTTGACAAATTTAAAATAATTCTATGAGTTGTTTGGAAATAGCTAATTTTTAAACATTTGAAATTTGCTAAAAATATTCTAGCAACTTGGTAAAATGTATATACAATGAGTGTTTATAGTGATTAACAATTTGACGTGTTTATTTTTATGAGGAAAATTTACTTTGAAGTAGTTTACTGAAAAACTCTTTTCGAAAGTTTTCTTAGAAGCCTTGTAACAATACGTAATAAATGCGCCACGCTTTGGGCGTCAATAATAAAAACTATGTGATCAATCACCCTACTTCGGGTGTGAATTGATACACAACGGATTAATTCCCAGATAAAAGATGATGTGATGTTTTATATAGGTTGTATAAAGCTCCGTGATCGAGCGCCTATCACCACTGTACGGAAAATATACCGTCTAATCAGCTGTCTATAGCCCCGTGTTCGAGCACTAATTAAATCGGTATTAATATTATTAAAGAAAGAGAAATGTTGTTGGCTGTTATTTCACACACGGTTTATTTATATCACACCAGTAAATTATTTGCACATATTTCAGTTAAATGTTTCTTATCACTGCACACTTGTGATATTGAAGTGACTTATATTATAATGTGTTGGACTGTGAGCAAGGTCCCGGAGATCGTTCTCCCCATCGTCGTCGTCGATTGCTATTACTATACTGTACTGAATATACTGTACTGCTGTATATAGTGTGCTACTACTGCCTTGTTCTGAATACTGTGCTACTGTGAATACTGCGCTACTACTGCCCCTGTTCTGAATACTGCTCTTGTAATACTGAATATAAACATACGCACCATGGTCTATATATGACATACACCTTGCATTTTCTCTCTTGGTCAACAAAGTAAAAACTAACCAATAGACAGAGTCCTGGCGACACATTTTGTGATGGCTAGCTTCTTATTGGTACAAATAAATGGCGTGCTCCCTTCAACAGGAATTGACGCAGTAGATATTTTAACAAGAAAGAAGGTATAAAAAAATATATTTTAGGGTGAGGTCCCTTTCAGCCCATTCTGAGAAACGCGTGTTTGTTCATGGATGAATCTTAAAAGGATACTCTACCTATATTACTTTAAAGAAAATTTACCTTCATCCATGACTTTTTACATAATTTAGATTAATCCAAATCAATACATTACAGCCTTAATACACAATATGAGAACGTTTATATGATTGTGTGCGTATGTGACAGCAGGCCGGATAGTGTTTGTTATAAAAGAATTACAGACAAACAGGCAGTCAGATATTATATATTTTGGATCGGATGAGGCCCACGTGCCGTGAGTTTGCGAGCCCTGCCTTAGACCATTTACCCACCGAAGAGGGTCTGTTTAACCTTCTATAACCGTGGATAAGTGGTTCTAATGTAGGCCTGTAGTATTCAGGTTCAAATCCATGTAAGGTCGATAAGAAAATTCCTCCTTTCAATACGAGATTTTTACGAATTTTATTTACGCTAATAGTGTAGTGATGAAAATATAGAATTTAAAATAAATATACCCGTATTTGTGGGGAAGAGTGAAAACTATTTATTAAAAAACCACCCTCAGTACACCAAACCAATATTAAAACCCCGTTCTCCCCACTGTTGGAAGTACAGTCTGTTTCGATAGTAATGCGTTAGACCAGGCTTTGTCAAATACTATATAGCTGAAGGGGTGCATTGAAAATTAACCTATAGTAATGGACCGCCAAGTAAAATATGATTTTTTTGATGGACGCAATTTATTATATAAAAAGTTATTTAAATAAAATAAGAAAGCTAGACAATGTAAAAAAAAGCGATTCTTCAGTAAAACAGAACTTAATGAGGTGAATATGATGTTTTCATATTTCATTATTTGATTTAATATCAGGTGTAAATTTAATAATGAAATTCTTAAAATAGCTTATAAATATTTATCGGTAGTGTTTGGTCGTAAGGAGATTTTATTACGCTTATAAAAAAATGCTTATTCGTATTATGTGGGTTGATCCATAAAAAAACAGCATTTTTAGATCAAAATCTTGAGTATTGCGAATTTGTCAGAAACAAGAGAATTGAAAAATAAACATATTTTCCAACAACGCTGTAATTTTCTTAAATCTGGATTATATTGGTGGACTATCATTACAAGTTGACGTTGAGTCGTTGATTTGGACATACTTAGTGCGTAAGAATATATTTATCGTTTCTGCTATTTTTATAAATATTTTTTTTCTTAAATTAACTTGTGGGCACGCGTAAAAATACATGACGTAGCACATGTGACCCGTGGTCCGTAGTTTGCCCAGGGCTTCCTTAGACCATTCAACCAGACAACTAATTCAATAACTAACAAAATATATGAATAAAATTGACGTTGATTTAAGTTATGAATTGAAAACAACTCATGAGTTTGAATTTTAATTGAAAGTTGAAGAATGTGAATATATAAATTTTGTTTGAAATATTAAAATTAGTGAACAAAATTTTGAATTAAAAGTGTGATTAATTTCAAACCAAATGGTTTGTATTATCAAAATTGAGTGAAGGTAAACATAATTTAAATAGTGGTTAGAAAATGGATCCATAAAATATTTTTAAAACATATTAATTTTTTTGTATAACAATTAAAATCGTAAATAATAATGACATTTCTGTTCGTTCTTTGAAAAATAAATGTGAAGTGTAGGAAATTAAATTAATTAACATTCAAGAACAAGCCATCTCTTATATACTTTATGACACTAGGAACTCGAAAGCTCATTGCCACAATTAAAGTACGCCACCAATCCCTATCTTGAGCTAGGTAGTTTTATAGAGTCCACCTGATTACACATTATCCCTATCTTGAGCTAGTTCTGTCTAGTCCACCTCATTACACCCTATCCCTATCTTGAGCTAGTTCTGTCTAGTCCACCTCATTGCACTTTATCCCTATCTTGAGCTAGTTCTGTCCAGTCCACCTCATTGCACTTTATCCCTATCTTGAGCTAGTTCTGTCTAGTCCACCTCATTGCACTTTATCCCTATCTTGAGCTAGTTCTGTCCAGTCAACCTCATTACACCCTATCCCTATCTTGAGCTAGTTCTATCCAGTCCACTCTCATTACACCCTATCCCTATCTTGAGCTTGTTCTATCCAGTCCACCTCATTACACCCTATCCCTATCTTGAGCTAGTTCTAACCAGTCCACCTCATTACACCCTATCTCTTTCAGGTCAGTTTTAATGTTATCCTCCCATCTGTGTCTTCACACTGATCTCTTCCCTTTGTGTGTAAGTCATTGCCAAGGTTCTAGATTCCCCCATTCACACCGTATGTCATGTCCCCCGTAATCGGCGAGATCTAATTATCCTAATAATATCTGTGATGAGAACAGGGTATGTAATTACACTTTATGTAACCTCTTCCACCCCTTAGTTTATGCTTAGTTTTTTGGAACAATTATTTTCTTAAGCACCTTGTTTTAGAATATCATTCACTTTTCTTATTTAAATTCCTACATCCTGATGCCTTTTAAATCTTTTTTGTATTGGTATGATCCAGTGTCAGTAGTGACTAAGAACTCAATGGGCCCAATGGGACAAAATGAGAGAGAAGGGCTTTAAAGAAATGAACCTATATTCTCATTTAGAAATGATCAAGGTTAAAATGGTATGGCGACCCGCAAGACTTTATCATTCCTTTACCAAAAATTGAGACATTTACTAAACTCTGTGACGAAATTTCAAGTGCATTTTGACACAGAAGTTTTTCATAGATTCCTCGCATTTTCTTTGCTATTCAAAATTGTTTTTGCGAAAAGTAGGAAACGATAACAAAATTTAATTTTTAATTATCATGAGAAAAAAGCAGATAAAAAGACATGTATGTGTAAATTTTGCAAAATAATATTATAAACTTCACGATGTAGCTAACAATTAAAACTTAATTAAGAATCAAATAGCAAATGCCATTATTTATGCTTTTTAGTAAGGATTAGATATCATCTTCTGAAAATTGAAAAATGATACCTGGACACGGGAATCGAACCCAAATCGAGCCAAAGGTCCCGGGTTCGATTCCCTTGTCCAGATATAATTTTTCAATTTTCAGAATAAAACTTAATTGTTAAGTTACAAAGCTTATCAGTAAGCCTGTGTGCATTAATTATTAATATAATCTTAAAGTAACAAATAAGGAAATTTTCCTGGCCCTTGTTACTGACAGGATCTAGAAAAATAATTAATTTAAAAACTAAAAGTGGCGTTAAGTGGCAACAAAAATCTTAATTAGCTTCGACTTCGACTTTTCTTCGCAAGTTTCAAGATTCGCTTCGACTTTGCTTCACATTTAAAAAGTGGCCTTCGCACCCCCTTACACTCTTGTAAGTTTATTTCTTAAAATAAAATTGAAATATTCCATTTCGATTGTAATAACATTTACTAATTAGTGACAAACAAATCGTTGATGACGGTTTACACCAGTCACAAAATAAAATAACTGGCATTGAACCGGTAAAATATTTGAACTTATCCATCACTATATTGTTTTTTTAGTTAACACCACGTCTTACTACCCATTCAGGTTGTATGCAATTTTAATAATTATATTAAAGGGTGAGGGAGGTATAAGTTTGAATTTAGATTAATTGTACTCGCATTCCCGTGAGGAGAGAGAAAAAATATTTAGGGATAACTACCCCTAGTATACTCGACCTGGATTCTAAGCCCGTTATCCCCGTCATAGGCAGTATAGTCTATTGCAAGAGTAGCGCCTTAGACCATGTGGCCACTGAAGAGGGTTCGAGAAATATCGATGTATTTACAACCCAATCTCTCTGTCCCTGTAGCAACACATTTTGATCACAGATTATTTCATATGGAATGTTATAAGAAAACTTTCCATTCACTTTTTACAATGTGTAGAGAAAAGTTTGAATGTAAACTATTGGTTAAATAATATTATCGGTGTTCGCCGTGAGATAGGTTCCAATGTAACTTGCGTTGCAAGGATGTAGTATAAGTAGGCTATTACTAAGGGGCCAAATCGTATACGGAACCAAGAATATATATTTTTAGCACAGTGTCTTACTACCCGTTAGGGTTATACGCTTATGTATCAATTACTCTAATAGTATTAAGGATTGGGAAGATCTTATTTAGAGGAAGTGTACCCACATGTATATCTAGGTAGAATGGAAAAACAAATTATAAACTAGAATATATGTTGATAAAGCTATATTATTATTTTCAAAGAATAGGCATGGAACCGGCAATATTTGTCTATTTGCATGAATCAAGTGATTATAAAAAATCAAATTTATTTTAATTTTAATAATGATGTAAACATTTATAAAACTCAAAATATTGGTATAGTCTCATGACATCGGTCTCATAATTTCTGGCGGTTTTAATTAGTGATAGCTAGCTTCGGTGGCCGCATTATCTAAGGCATCACCCTTGCAATTGACTGGACTGCCGACGAAAGGGAGATTAGGGTTCGAATCCTGGTCAGGTGATATCCTCTCTCCCTATATGCAAATGCGGGTACATTTCCTCTAAATTAAACCTTACCCATCTCTAACACATAAGTTTAATTAGTAAAAACGCTTATAACACGAGCGGGTGGTAAGACAAAGTTCTAAAAATAATTATTTAATGGAGCCGATTGAAATTTTCCTCTTGCAAATCGTACAAGGCAGATTTTACTTAACCATATTGTCACGAAAATTATAATTGATGATTGATTTAACAAAATGAAAAAAAAATTGTATCTCTATTTTTCTTAAATTTCCTTGAGGAAGATCATAAATTGAATATATTAACTATTCATGAGAGATTGTATCAATGCATTGGCTATTAATACGTAACTTTAGGCAAAGATTCCGTCAATTTTAGGTCTTAGGATTATTTTATTTTTATTACCGGGTACCTATCCTACTTATAAGGGCAAGGAAGGTTGAATTTAGAGGAAGTGTATCCGAATTTTCGTGATGAAAGAGTGAAAAAGATTAGAAAAAAATCACCTTAATTACACCCAACCGGGGTTAGAACCCCGATCATTCCCTCATTGGTAGTCCAGTCTATTGCGAGAGCGACGCCTCAAACCATTCAACCACTGAAGTGGATCTTATATAATTTAACACACAAAGGGTATCCAAGTTCAGTTTATTTATTAGGAATAGCGAAACATTTTTTTTTTTTACCTTTTTATATTGAATAAATAATTGATATGATTTTATTTGAATACATAAAAGGAAATTGAAGTCAAGCTCTAATCAAACCACACGTAATATTTACTTATTAGTTTTTAGTGATCAAAATTATTTTTGAAAGTTTCTGAACAACAAGATAATAGAAATAAAATTTTTCTAAGATGGAAATGTACCAAATGTAGAAAATGTACCAAAATTTTAGCCAATACTATGGACCTGCCCCTAGGAGGGATCCATACAATTTCAGAGGGTTCTGAACCCCCCAACCCTGACACCTTTCTAAGCCTTTGAATTTTTTTAAAAATAATTGATCAATTATTAATAGCAGCATTGGTTGTTTTTTTAATAAAAAACTTGAAACATTTCCAAAAATGAGTGAATCTTTAATTGTAACAACTCGGAACCCTTTACATATTTTTATTAAAAGTATTATTGCTCGGTAAGTTGCCTCTCTGCTTAACTTAAAATCGTTTTTCGAGGATAATATGGAGAAACACGTAGCAAGTTTGGGGAAGAGTAAATAAGTTATTAAAACATTATTAGAAGTCGGAGGCTGTCCCATTGAGAACCAGCTAACTAGGTGATAAATTAGGGAACAAATATTACAGTTATTATTAAATATTTGCTTCTAATGCTATTTATTTTTACTGCTAACAGTAAACGTAACAACAATTTGCGTGCCCTCTCCACGTTTTCCCTTTTTAAGAATAGCCTTTTTTTTTGTCACCGCGTTTTACAACCTCTCCAGGGTATACTCATATGTACTAATGACCCTAATGTGTTGAGACCAGAAAGGTTGAATTTAAGAGAAGTGTACCCACATTTGCGTTGTAGGAGAGTGTAAAATAATTTAGAAAAAACTACCCGACCAAGGTTCGAACCCCGATCTCCCCGTCATCGGCAGTTCAGGCTAGAGTGACGCTTTAGACTAGGGGTCTTCAACCCACTGCCCACGGCCCACTTGCTTCCCGTAATAACTTTTTTTTGCGGCCCACTTATGAAAAATATAAATTTATTTCAAAAGATAAAATGATAAATACGGATATGTATTTGAAATAATCAACTAATAAAATAAATACGTATTTTACGTTATTTTATTAAAGTTTTTTGATTTTTAAATGAAGAAAACTATTAAGTTTTAATACAAATGTAATTTGAACCGGCAAATTAACTCTAGTAGACTAGACAAATTGTGCTACCTCCTGCTGTGAATAATCTAAAAAAAAGAGACACTTTTCGATAAATCCTAATCCCTAATGTGAGTATAAATGTATAAGAAGGATTTGATACACATATTTTAATATACATGGGCTATTGCGGCCCGCGAGCCGACAAGAGACAGAAACTTTGGCCCTTGGACAAAAAAAAAAAAATGTTGAAGAACCCGGTCTTGGAGCGCGCGGCCAACGAAGCGGGGAAGAATAGTCTACCTCTCGTCTTTTAATATCTTTAGTTTGTATCTCTTTATTCCGTAACTGTGAACTCACACGTTCACCGAAAAACAATAGAATAGCAGAAACGGACTCACGTGACGAGCCCTAAACCAATCACATGATTTCAGACTCGACGGCGTTGTCCGCTCAGTGCGACTTGAATAAACTTCAGCTTTGTTTTTTTTTCTGCGCGACAACATCAACCTGGGAGACACAATATAATGTCTAAACCAACCGACACGATCATTTCACATGCGCCTACGAAGCTCGATACTAGCAGACGGCTGCATCTACTCTTGTGAAATTATTTAAATAAATCGTTAAAGGGAAAGCGTTTGTCGTTCTTGTTTTGTTTGTATTTGTTTGAAGACACAACACAATAATTTGAAACTATATATCATGATATTAATTAAGGTCGTTTTATCCACTATAAAATAAATTATGTCGGTAATCAGCTGTTGTTGTTTGTTTTACAAAGTATCATGGGTCAATATAAGTATCCGATAGCGTGTGAATTGCTACTCACTCAAGCAGTTGATGTGTATACTTATAAATTCCCACGTAAAGTTCATTGTAGTCCAGATCAACTTTAGCTCTCCAAAGACCATCACTAAAAGAATATACAAATAAATGAACATCGAAATGAAAGCCCCAACTTTATTTCAAATTTCTTACTTGTCCATATCACAAGGTTTATTTACGGGATTATGTTAGAAAGAAACGCAATACAGATCTGAACAACATTTCTAAGAAACAACAATAAAATTTCTTGGAAAATAACCATAATTGAAAGCTAGAAAAGTTACTAAATCTAATTTCACGTATTCATAAGTCAATTAATGTGATTTGCAGCTGTCACTTTTGATAGATATATTTTAATACATATAAAATAATACTAATACATTAGAGTAAAATGTTATCAATGTTGATCGCAAAAAAAAAGATAATATGTGTGCATTTTTTAAACGTTTCTTTCTAACAGAATCCCGTAAACAAACCTTGTGATTTGGATAAGTAAAAAGTTGTCTTAAAGCTTGATTCCCACCTTCTCGGAAAATAGATAGCAGAATCTTCTCGAGTGTAGCAGAAATCCACAAGCTTGCAGAAACAAATGTTACCAATAATATCAAGATAAATATTTACAAACAATTGTGTTGTGTCACGTAAAAAAAACTTTTGAAAACGAGCTCTTTTCATTTAACGAGTTATCTAAAATCATTTCACAATAGTTGTTGTAGCTGTCACATCGTTGCATACCCACTGATTAGGTCGGTTGGTTCAGAGGCACGTGCACTGAACGAGTCAGTTGGTTTTGAAAATGGAATGGGTCACCCAATATGATGTTGTCGCGCAGATTAAGGAAAGAGGAAGTTTGATTTCAAGTCATGCAGAGTGGAAAACGCCAATGAGGCTGAAAATCTTCTGATTGGCCTAAAGCTCGTCATGTGACCTCGTTTCTGCTGTGCTCTTGTTTTTCGACTAAAAGTGAATTCACAAATATACGCTGAAATTTTAAAGCAGTACAAAAAGTCAGCACTGCTTAGTGGTGCAGCTGTTCACACGCTCACGGAATGTTGGGAATCTCTGTTTACCCATGATGCATTGAAACGTCAAATATAAAAAAGAAAACATTACAATCAGTTCAAGTTACTGTATTTAAAATACAATTTGATGTTTTACTTACTGCTTGGGTTTGGTTTTGTCATCGATAAAACTCATGGCTTCCAATAAACTGTCGTTTTTCATCATTACTTTTGAGATACGCTATTTTAAGAATGTGCTGTATTTATAAATAACGCATGTTTGAAAGTTTGCGCATGCGCCGATCGGGTCTTCTTGGCTGGTTTTCTGTAGAAGCGCTGGAAAAGTTGAAATTATCTCTACTCGAGCAGTGCGGGCTACGCTGGCCAAGCAGACTTGTTGTGATTGGATTAGAGCTGCCATGTGACCAAATCTCAGCACTGCTCACGTTTTACATTGAACGTGTGAATCCACAGTCCACAGTTACCGTATAGTCACAGGTTCGCCAAAAAACAAGAGCAGAACAGAAACGGGGTCACGTGACGAGCTCTAAGTCAATCACAAGAGCTCAGTCTCATAGGAGCGAGCTATTCTGATAAAGTTCAGCTCATCTCTACTTTGTCCGCTCTTTCTGATATCTTCGGCACTGGAGAACCAATCAAATCTCAAACCATTGCGCATGTGCTGTAGAGCTAGAAGCAAGCCAACAGCTTTATTGAGGGGATTTGATATCAACAGTTGTTGAATATCTATATCGAGCACAGCGGTATTAAATGACACACTTTTTAAATAAAAATAAAGTTGTCATTAAATTCCATGACATTCTTTAGATGTTCAACAACTATTGAGTTCACCATGTGAAGGAAATTAAATTCTTATATTTCTATTTGATAAATATTTTATTTATTTTACACAAAAAAAGTTTTGCTATAAAAACTGCAAAAACACTTGCATTTTCTCACGTTCCCTACATCCCCATCATATGGAAGTTATCTACTAAACGTTAATTATGCAGCAGACGATCTGAAGGTCTAGGGGTAAGGTGTCAGACTTCTGTTCTGGGGGTCCGGGGTTCAATCCTTGGTCCTGGCACAGATTTATCTGATTGCCAAACCCTTCCTTCACCTCTGACAAGACGTGTATTAATCACAACTTGTGAACGTGTGGAATGCCAGGCCTCCACCGTGGTTCGGATTCCACGTTAAACTGTAGGTCCTCCATTTCATCTCACAATCACCCTACCATTACACATTAGCGTAAGTGCGTATAACCCGAATGGTAATACATGGTGCTAATAATAATAATTATGCAGTAATAAGCTACTTATTTACAGCTTTCAGCAAACTATTAATAAATAGAAAGTTTTTGGCTTAGCCTGTTTTCTTCTTCAAATAATAGTTTTCTTCTTCTTTTAATCTAACGAGCTTTGCTTGACGTAAGTCATTAAAAACAGATGTGAACAAATGCCAAAGAAACTCTATTATTTATAAACCAAACAAAGTGTTCCTTATACTCAAATATTTATCAGCTGGTGTACACTCCGTTTACCCTGAATTGACTTATTATATTCCAATTTTGATATCATGGGTTATAGGGGTTAAAAATAAATGTGGGGCAGTTCAGAAAAATTGCTGAACAAAATAATTTCAACTTTATATTTATCATTTAGTAATTAGCTGTTAAACTATTTATGAAAACAATATTGTTTGATTACTAAATGTTTAGTGGCCTGGATAAAATCAGTTGCCCCCCCCCCCCCCACCACGGTGGCCGTGTGATCTAAGGCATCTTTCACACGTTCCGATTTTCGGTTGGCCGATATCAGCTAACCGCAAACCTCCCGACAATTTAAGCAAAGATAATTATCCAACTTTACTCCGACTCTAGCCGGATGGCAAGTATTTTAGTAAAAGCTAGTGCCCTTAACTTATCACGTTTACCACCTCTACACCTAATAAACTTTATCGATCTCCTCAAGTAAGTTCTTGTTCTCAAAACCTTATAATCAAATCCCTAGATATATTAAATTTTCTGGATAAATAATACGGAATAATCTTGTGAATGTGGGGAATGCCAGGCCTCCGCCGTGGTTCGGATTCCACGTAAAACTGTAGGTCCTCCATTTCATCTCACAATCACCCTACCATTACACATTAGCGTAAGTGCGTATAACCCGAACGGGTAGTAGGACGCGGTGCTAATAATAATAATAATAATAATAATACTAATAATAATAATAATAATAATAATAATAATAATAATAATAATAATACGGATTAATTTATTTTATATGTACACAAATTTCTCTCCGCAAATTTTTTGTCTTGTTCCTGTCCTTACAACTTTCTAAAGTTTTATCCCATAACACAAGCCGCGATTAAAATCAGTAAGTCAGTATCTATATCAATATAACTAATTGTCATATGCAGCTCGATCGCCAACCGCACAGCACGTGTATTCACTCAGGAGGGTGTCGGATGACTAAATACAGGCCTGTGTAGACATGCTCATTTAGAACAATGAGAGACTGCCCTGTGGTGCCCGGCCGACATCGGACAGCAGTCGAGGCTCAATCCGACTGCTACCCGTTCGCTGACCGACTATTTCCCGACCGAAAATTGGAACGTATAAAAGGAGCCTAAAGCAATACGCTCTCAGTAGACTATACTGCCGATGATGGAGAGATAGAGGATCGAATATCTGCCGGGTGTACTGAAGGTGGTTTTTCCTAAATAGTTTTTCACTTCCCTCCACGTAAATGGGGGTATACTTCCTCCAAATATATATTTCCTAATCCCTAAAATCATTAACTTAATAAGTACGTAAGCGTATAATCTGGACGTGGGGCTAAAAATATATAAAAGTTGGTGGGGCATAGGTTGCTGACCGCTGTATTACACTGTGGATCTATTTTATAAGCTACGCCATAGATGGAATCATGCATGTTAAGCTTACTGCCTCAGAGGGAACTCATGGAAGGAGGAAACGACCCTCTCACCGAATAAATCTGGTCAAGGTGGGGGGTGGGGAGGGAGAAGTTTCCAGTGGTTTGGCGATGACAGAGTCGGCAGCAGGCACGGATCTTTGGGTCCAAACATTGCCTGCTACGCATGTAATGTGCGTGGCTACGCTCGAAAGACACATCCATGATAAGTTAGAGTAGCCTCGCAAGAGGTGTTTGTTCCCCTGACAAGTGGATGCTAAACCCTGACTAGGCAGGTGAGTTTCTGATCTTGAAAATACTCTGACTTATATAAGGTGTCAGACTAGTGACGCAAGGATTAATTTAATGCCTTATAAAGAGGGTAAACTAGGTGTGTACATTTCTATTGCTCTAAAAGTAGAAAGTTTACCTTGACGGGCTACACTATGGCACAACCTTTAAAATATAACCCGCCTCGGTGGCGTAGTTGGCTAACGCACTAATCGTGTTGAGCTCAACCGCTGAGGATGGGGAGATCGAGGTTCGAATCTCGGTCGGGTGAACTGGGGGTAGTTTTTCATAAATGGTTTTCCACTCTCCCTCCACGCAAATGCGGGTTTACTTCCTATAATTCATCCTTCCTAATTCCTAATCCATTAGCGTAATTAGTACTTAAAGCGTATAGCCCGAACGGGTAGTAAGACGTGGTGCTAAATAATAATAAATTAAAATATAGCCATGGTGTTATAATCAGTCAAGGTAAGCCTGTCAGGGTAAATGAAGTGTACAGTACATTTTCATTCATATAGTACACATAATAGCATATTTTCAGATTATGAAAGAAAAGCTTATTTCTTTAATAAAAATTGCATAGAATTAAATGTGCGATAAATAAATAAAACTTCAAGTCTATTATTATCTGTAAGTTTAGAAATAAATGGGAAGTCAAAGTAATAATTTTAACTAAAAAAACTTATTTAATCTTAGGTGTTATTATATATTCCAGTGGTCAGTTTTGTGGCTCAATAGTTATGTAAATAATATATATAATTTTAAATCAAATAACATAAACAAATATAGTCCATTTTCAATAAAAGCTAAACTATTGTATAAGTATTGATTTATTTTGATGCATCACGTCTTTTTGCCCGTTTGTCCTATCCTTAATTAACTACACTGATGGGATAGGGATGAGTAAGGTAGAATTCACGCGAAACGTATCCACATTTACATCCAGAGAAAGTGGATGCACTATTCTACCTTCCTCATCTCTACCCCATCAGTGTAAATATGTGGATATCCCGGACGGGTAGTAAGACGTGGAGCACGG